>BPTQ01000007.1:100891953-100903824 GCA_019973895.1 Chrysanthemum seticuspe
GCCAATTACTCTTTCCTTTTCAGGAGTTAAATTGGTGAAGGAGAACTAAAAGTGGTATAACCTTATCCGATGATTAGAGTTCTTTTAGCCGATATACAGCCACTCCTAGCCTAGCCTAAGAGGGTAGTTTAACTAAGAGGGCTTAGTAAACGTACACCCATGGAAACTATACCTTTAATAACACTTCTCCGAAAACTTATTATCGCCTTGATCCACAACCACGTTGCCAGGATCACGAACTGGTGTACCCAACCAGTAGCCCTAGTTACTGCTAATACCATCCCCTTAGCCCACCTCCAAACTGAAAGAGAAGCTTATACAGCTAATGCTGTTTTTCAAGGAGCTACTTGCCACCAAAGTCTATTCCAAACCCAAATCAGGAAAAAAGCTAAACTGTAAATTCGAGCATCTCACCTGATTGCTCAACTAGTGAGGTTCTCACACTCAAATATTTTGAGCTTAAATGTCAAATCGAAAAAAGGACTAAACCCAAACCTTATCTGAAACCACCGTTCATCGAGGAACTTTTTGTCGTAATCGACATATTCGAAGAGAAAGTCAAACCTCCACCCGATTCCCCTACCATAATCGTCATTGATCCCGATGACCAACCCATGTGGTCAAGCACTAGGACCGTTGCACCAACACCTAGTTCCGCTATTATTCAAAAGCCTCTTCACAATAATTTCCATATCAAAGGTACCCACATGCAAATGATTCGGGAGAATCAATTTGATGGGAGAATCCGATCCGATCCTCACCGACATATAGCCGATTTTCTTGAGATTAGTAGCCTATTCCAATATGGTGAAAATCAAGAGGAAGTGGTTAAATTGAGGACTTTTCCTTTCTCATTAACCGGAGAAGCCAAGATTTGGATGAACGAGTTAAATGAAGGAACGATTACTACGTGGGAAGAGATGAGAGAAGCTTTTATTAGCCGATACTTTTCTCCCGCTAAGTTTAAACGTCTCCTGAATGACATTCACAAGTTTCACCAAATCGATCATGAAACTCTCGTTAACGCTTGGCTCCGCATGAAAGATATGCTTCGCATTTGTCATGGACACGGTCTAACCAAAGGAGCGATAATTCAAATATTCTATCACGGTTTAGACGATCCAACTCGAGGAAATCTCGACGCCGGAGGAATCTTCCTCTATAAAACTCCAAACGAAGCTTTCAAAATCCTCGAGGACAAGGTCCAACTCAAGCTTGATCTCTCAGAAAAATCTATGATCAATTCCAATACGAAAGCCGTTGTTTCTGCCGGTGGAAGCAACATCAATGCCGATCATGTCTTATTGATCGAGAAATTGGAAGCTCTCTCAACAAACATCAACGCCAAATTCATAAGCATACGGAGAGAGACGATGGAACTGCGAAATAATCACCACGCTTCAAACCACGATGCTGAGGATGGCATGCCGATGTGTGATCCCATGGAAGCGAACCAAGATCAACATGAAGGATATCACGGAAGATATCACAACCAAAATTCCAGAAATTCGTACTCCTTTCCATACCACAACCCAACCCAAAACTATTCTCGATATCAGCCACATCCATCACAACCTTTCAATACACCTAAAACCTCACCGGAGGAGTTGATGAGAGAATGGATGGCCAGTCAAGCGAAAGCCAATGAGAATATAACGAACTTGCTGGTTGAATTGGAACGTAAAGTCGATCAAGGAAGAAGGAACCAACAAGCGATAATCCAATACTTGGAGAGGAGGATAGAAAGATTAAGTAAGGAGCAGGAAGTCCACCATGCTGAATCTCTTCCTTACACCACAGATACCAACTCGAGACATGAATTTGTCTACACACCACCCTTAATTCGAAACGATAACGATAAAAGTGAGGTTGAATTTATCGAAGAGGACGAGACCGAGCGTATTCCAACCACGCTAAATCCGAACCAAATCAAGTCTAACTCACCAACCGTGTTACCTTTTCTTGAGGATTGCACCATGCATATCCCAACCACTCAATTACAAAGTTTTGAACACCATGTTGGTGATAAGAAGTTCAACGAAATTGGAGGCAACTGGAATGGAGAACTGGAAAGAAAGATAGAAGAATGGTCTGAACCACAAGATCCAGTCTTTTTAAATCAAAACGGTAGGACTAAGCCACCTCCTACATCTCACCTTGAGAATGTGGATGCCATATTCACTGGGAGTGGAAAATCCGATGATCCTCCGAAAAATCAAAAAGATCCGCCACCTGTCCTCTTTTCTAATGAAATTGACCAAACGTTCGAGATAACAAAGAGGGACTTTCACTTGGTCAAACCAAAAGAATCAAATGTATTCCCATCCATTGTGGAGTACAAACCAAAGATTCCATACCCTCAACGTTTAAGAACTGAAATTCCCCATTTGAACCGTATTGTCAAAGTATCCTAACCCGGGGAAGATTCGAGTCAGGCTGATGACTCGGTAATAAAACAAGCGCTTCTCGGGAGGCAACCCGTGTGTGTTTTTATTTTCTGTGGTCACTCCCCAAAGTTTAAACCTTCGGTTGAACTTAAGTGTGGGGGGGGGGGGGGGTGCCATCCTTTTAATAAAACCTTTTGTTTGTTTATAAGATTGTGTGCAGGTGATGATTTCTCCAGTGGACGCCAGGAATGAAGAAAGAATTTTAAGCTGATAAACTCGTTGACATATCTGGTTTCATCTCTATTTTCCCTATTTCTATACTTTGAAGTTCGTTTTTCATTGAGGACAATGTCTAACTTAAGTGTGGGGGGGGGGGTGAATAGGAAAAATTAGAGTTTTCATGCTTAAATTTAAAATTTTGTTTGCCCTTGTGATCTAGTTGTTTTCACACTTTTAGGATTATCTATTAGAATAACTGGATCATTCCACTGGTAAAAATTGGTAATATTTGAAACTTCGAGATGTGTTCCGATTACTATTTCAATCCATTCTGGGATCGATAAACATTTGCTAGCACATATTATACCCTTTCCACTAAATTGTGAGGATTTAAGCCTATTTCATATATAGCATACATCTTTTATGCTTAGATCTTTTTGCTATGAGTGTGCCGGTGATTTTATTTATTCTAGAACATGTGCTTGTAAATCATTACCAGACCGCAGTGAGATTGCATTCGTGCGATATAAGTGAATTCGTGTGATAAAGAGGCACCTTAGGATTTAACCCAAATGGCCTTCCATTTTACATCTAATGATATATTAGCTAGCCACATTGGTTAGTTAACCACCCACATGGACCCATTTGTAGTGCTCATTTTTTAGCACTAGATACCCCTAGTTACACCTTCTGAGCCATCCCTTTCATTTTTGCTTCACCGAGAAAATACAAAAAGATTTTACACTTTAAACCTTAGCCTATCCCGTATCAATGTCTAATCGGTTGGTTGCTAGTCGCCTAGAAAGTGAAGATTGTTCAAATGATTATGAGTACCACATACTATGTGATTGATTGAGCCATGCATGAGTTTATGATTCTAAAAAAAAAAAAAAAAAAAAGTATGAGAAAATATTAGCCAATGAGCTATGATCAAGGAACAATTGTCATGGAAATGCGAAAAGCTGTGGAAAGTGGAAATAAGAAAGCAAGCTATAATCGTTTATTTGGTTCGTGGAATGTTTGGTAGCTAGCAACACGGGAATTAGACTTGACTTCATTTTTATTTTAACACCAATTTCATAAACATTCCCATGCCTTATCCATACCCTTAACCCTTAGCCATATCATTATAACCCGAATAAAAGCCCTCTTTAGATGTTTTTACTTGGTGCTCACGCCACGTCGGTGGAGTTTTGTTTCTTGTACAAGCTTATGGTAATAATCTAATCATGACTGAGCAATGAGTGTGATTTATCTTGTTACTCCACTAAAAATGAGTGATTGAGTGAATTATATTTCGTTCCTTTTTTGTGAGGTGTTTTGAAATGTTAATCATGCAAGAAAATCATTGGATATTGTCAAACATCTTGATGTTTCACCCTTATAAAGCATAATTGATGAATCCTCTCTCGTATTTATACTTGGGTGATTTGCATCACATTTTTCATAATCACGATCTTGTACCAGTGGATGTTTTTTCCTAGATTTGCTTGAGGGCAAGCAAAGTTTAAGTGTGGGGGAATTTGATAACGCTCAAATTGTGCATGTTTTTAGTAGCGTTATCCGTGTTTTTATGTATGTTATTTGGTTATAATCATATGATTTTGTTGCTTAATCGTATCAAAGTGCGTTTGCTAGTTCATTTGTAGCCAAGTACAGGAAAGTGGAGAAAAAGACGGAAAAAGAAGAAAATACGAAGATTTCTCCATATATGAAGAATTCCCGACCAAAGCAAGACTTGTGGAGTATATTCGAGAAGATAAAGTCATCAAGTTAGTGGTCCAAAGACTCAAGAATAAAGTTCAAGAAGGAAAACGAGAAAGAAAAAAAGAAAAGAAGCTTAAACGAAGACATATTGGAAGACTCGTTGTTCCCGACACACCTTCACCATTTTGGCCATAACTTTTGCATACGGACTCCGTTTGACCCCCTGTTCGCGGCCACGGAAAGCTAAGAGAAAGATCTACAACTTTTCTGCTTATGACTTTTTGTGATTTTGCTCCAAACGATCGGTCGAGACCCGCAACCGGATTTGGTTGGAGACTAGTCAGCAAGACCAACCGATTCGGTTGGAGCTCAACCGGATCCGGTTGGAGGTCCTGTTTCAGCCATTTTTCCATTACTAAGGTTCCAAACTTGTTCCAAACGATTCTAGGTCCTTCCTTCATGTATTCTAGTCCCTTCCAAGCTCCTTGGTGACCAAGAAATGCATTTATAACCCCTAGGGCTTGAGAGTAGTATAAATAGGACTCATTTGTGTATGTTTTCATCATCCAAATACACCAAAACTTGAGAGATCTTCTCTCACACCTATCTTACCACCACCACTACTCTCTCAAAGCTTAAATTCGTTCATAAAGTTCCAGGAAACTTTGGAGGTCCAAGAAGTCATCATTTGGAGGTCAAACCATCAAGAAGTCATCCTCAATCCTTTGGGAATCATTACTACACCATTTGTAATCTTATTCCAATCATTGTAAGACCTTTAATCATGTTTTCTAATGTTCAAAGTTCTGAGTTTATGTTCATGTTTGCTATGAGTGGCTAGTTTCTTTATGCACTTGCTTAAATGATGTTAATTATCATATGATTAGTTAGTGATTGTGTTAACATGTTTTAATTCAATTTCAAGTTGATTCTAAGATCCAATTGTGCTAAAGTTTCATAGTGACATTTGTTAATCAAGTTTGGCTAATTGATAATAATCGTTGGGGTCGAAAGAACTTCGTGTTGTTCAACTAGTCATAATCATTTTGTCTATGGATGATTGTTTTTACCCATTATTCTTGATTATACAAAGGAACTAAGGTATGGTTGTAATAGAAACGCTTTTTGATTATCAAATTGGATTGGTTGGAAACATCTAAATGGTCGTAAGATTAGTTGTTGAGAATCAATTGTAGCCTTTTGTCTATGATCGGTTACCTTTTGTATTGACCATTTCTTAAGCAATTTGATGAACACGTGGATGTTTTTGTGTTTAAGTTTATGTATGTAGACTTATGAAACTTGAATTGATCTTGAATTGATTGGTTAAACTTAATGCTTGTTTTTATAAACTAAACTCTTGATCAAAGTTTGAGTTGTAAGAACAATAGATTAGTCTACCAACTAATTATCACAACCAACATGTTAAGAGGTTAACACAATCACATTAATCTATGATATGAAACTAGTTTAAGCAAGTGTAGTTTTTAATCATCTGAATTTCATTATATCTATTTGCTTTGTTATATGTTTTGGATAGACTCCGTTAATTCAAACTTGTGCTTAGATTCACTCAAATCCCTGCGAACGATCCCGACTTACCTTCATAATCTTGCTATAACGGACGAGTATACTTGCTCGTATGTGTTATTGGTAATATTGGTAATTCACCTTTTATAAATTTAAAACTTGCACCAACCGGGCACATCACTTACATATAGTGGAATTGCTCTTTTGTTCTTCGTTCCTTCTTTGAACCTCGTTGCCAAGCTTTCCAATTAGAGTTTCCAAGTTCTTAAGTGATGTTTCGTGGGACGCGAGGCTTTTGTTTGTGTTATCTTGGAAATTCTTAAGCCATTCTTCTTGCTCCTTTTGCCTCTTGGTAGTGTCCAAAAGGTACTTGTTAATAATCCCTTCTAGGTTAGCTCTTCGCTCATAATACGGTGAGGGTCCTCCACGAAACCCATTACGATTATCCCCGTAGAAAGGCCTATTCTCTCCGTATTTAGATTCCTCGATCGTATATTCTTTGTCACTTTTAGGACAGTTTTTAGTCAAATGTCCCCTACCACAGTTTTCACAACCCACTTGGATAGCATGAACGGCTTCTCTGATCTTCAGCATATCTCGACTGAGACTTTCAATTTTACTAGTGATTGCTGCAATTCCGTCGAAACTTCCGCCTTGGTTTCTTTTACTTCCACCGTCGTGCCATTTTTGAGAATAGTCCGCCATTTTTTGAATGGCTTCAATTGCAGTAGTAGGAGTCATGTTCGGGATAGGTCCTTGATAATCCAGCATCTGTCTTGTAATTACATTTATCCCTTTGTATAAAATATTGACCTTCTGTTGGTTATTTAGATCATTGGTCGGACACTTATAAAGAAGATCGTTGTATCTGTCCCAAGCTTGATACATAGTTTCGTCGTCTTCTTGTTTGAAATTATGGATCTCCAAGAGTTGATTAGAAATCTTTGATGGCGGGCAATATCTTTGAATAAAGTGTTTCTTTAGTAGCGCCCAAGTATTAACTGCCCCGGTGGGCAATCTTTCGATCCATCTTCTGGCTGCTCCAGTGAGAGTCATAGGGAACACTCTAAGCATAACGGCATCATGAGACACGCCCGGAATGTTGAAAAGGCTAGCGATGTATAGGACATTTTCAACGTGCTCATATGCGTCTTCGTCCCTGTTTTCTGAAAAAGGGTTAGCGCGAAGCTCCCTCATAAATTGGTCTTTAATCTCGAAACGAACATCCGCTCCGATTGCCTGTCTTACGAGACCCGGCCCTTGATCAGCTCTAGTCAACGCCAAGAATTCCTCAAGAGTGAGGTCATCGATGTTAACAACTTCCATGGTACCTGAAAACTTGAAATATGATCGTGAGAAAAGTTTAAAAATGAAATTAAAGACTTAATATTAATCCTAATATAGTTCCCCGGCAGCGGCGCCAAAAACTTGATGCAGGTTTTACTGACCAGGTCTTAATATTTATAGTGTCTCGCTATACCTATGGTCTACCCTAATGCACTAACGGGCAGTGTACCCGGTCGTGTGTAGTGTAGTAAATGGTAAAGCCGAGGTCATCCCAAGAGTTATGTGTGCCGGATAATTACTAAGTCTAATTGTCACAGAATATAAATGGTTTGATAGGATTTTGATTAATTAAACTACTAATGCAGAAAATAAAATAAAAGCAAATAAATGTGTGAAGGGAAATCAATAGAGGAATAGTGGTGTTAACCTAGTTAATCCTCCTAGCTAGTTATGTCTACGTCTAATTACTTCCAATTACTTCAGGTGGGGTCAAATTCGAGAGGACAACATTTGGTCAATTCGCCCTAACCTATCAGCAAAGATGCCACCACAGGAGAAATCAGGCGCACTGTCATAAGTCCTGTTGTTCCTGGTCCCCTAAGCCGAGTCATTAAGTACCGCTACATGCTAGATTCTAAATAGTGAGTGCCCGGCCGTTAGGAACTTAGACACTACACCCCCAATTCTTAAGTTCATCCAAACGATAGATGATCAGTTGGTCAAATCGCACAAGTAGAAAGGGTCGTCAGTTGGTCATATCTTACCCTTCCCATCTCAGTCCGCTCACCTAGGGTCAGTTGGTCATATCTCATAGGCAATTGGCCTCTATCGCCATTCAAAACTACCGAACCAGGGGTGACTACCAAAGAACTATGCATGCATACACTTAGAAATAATTGTACGGAAGTAAAGGTAAACGCAAACAAAACAATTAAGGAATCATAACTAGGCTAGCACCAAAGGGTGCTTAGCCGCTCATATTAATCATGCAAATCAATTCAATATTCAAAAGTACGAAATACATGAATTGAAAGTAAAAGAAATAATAAACGCTAAAGCTTATCGTAATGGTGTGACTTCTCCCTTGGAAACAGCTCCGTATGCTTCCCTAGACCTCCTTTGAGCTTTTTCCCCATGTTCTCAGAGTGTTGTGTGTGGATCGGGATGCTTTGAAATGCTGGAATTTGTGGGGTATTTATAGGCCAGGTTTGGGTTACGGCGTAACCAATAGAGGAGTTACGCCGTAACCTTCTATTTCATCGTAAATGCACTAGATCTGCTAGTTACGGCGTAACCTTATGTTGGGAATAATCCGTTACCACGGATAGTAGTGGTTTACACTGCTTGGTTTAACACTAGCAGTGGAAATGTATTCCCACTGCAAGTTCTTCATTACCACTGCTATTAGTTTATGATAAGGTTAAACGCGTCTTGATAAGTATAGAATAGATCTTGTGTATATTCTATTATGTTAGCTATATACTTATCTTGTAAAGGACTCCTTCTTGTATAAAAGGAGATCCTAGGTCATAGTCTTATGTACGTATTACATTACAAGATTACCTACGAAAGCTTCAAGGTGTAACCCTAGTGATACTAAGATCACTCGTATTATTTCATTAATAATATTGGAGCTTGAGTTTTGTGTTAACTTGTGTTTACTCTCATACATCATATAATTAGTCTTCTAAGTATTACTTAAGTAAATTCCGCTTGCTTGATAATATTATACAAAATATCATTGACACAAGGAGAGTGTCTCAAATCCATCAAGTGGTATCAGAGCGAAGGTTATGATATTTTGTTTTAGAAGATCCAAGGAATTAGCTTGACTCACTAACTCAATTCAATGGAGATGGAAAACAATCAATCAAACTCTTCTTCTACACCCAGACTCCCTAAGCTTAAGCTTAATGAGTTTGAGATGTGGAGGATACTGATTGAGCAATACTTCCTCATACAGGACTATGCTCTATGGGAGATCATTCAACTCGGTGATTCTTTCAAATCTGTGACCACTACTTCAAAAGTTGGTGACACAGATGTTGTGAAAGTTTCTGTGCCTGAATCGAATTCTGAAAAAGCTCAAAAGAAGAATGATCTTAAAGCTAGAAGTCTGTTGCTGATGACTCTTCCTAGAGACCAGATTATTGCATTCAGCAAGTTCAAGACTGCTAAAGAACTGTTTGAAGAGATTTGCTCAGTGTTTGGTGGTAATGATGCTACAAAGAAGACTCAAAAGACATTGTTAAAGCAAAGTTATGAAAACTTCTCTGCATCAAGCAATGACTCACTTGATAGCATTTTCACCAAACTTCAGAAGATTGTTACACAGCTAACTGTGTTTGGCATTGAGGTAGAAAAGAAAGACCTCAATTTGAAGTTTCTAAGAAGTTTGCCTTCAGAGTTTCAAACCAATGTTACTGTCTGGGAAAACAAAACAGACATAGAAACAATGAAGCTCAATGATCTTTACAACAACTTCAAACTTATTGAACAAAGGTTGAAGAAGGCAGGGAAACTTGGTACAAGCTCTAGTAGCTTGGCATTGTTGTCAAATTCTGTTGACAGTGATGATTCTGAAGATGAAAGTGATGATGATATTGCCACTGTAGGTTCTAAAGTTTCCACTGGCAATGTAAATATTGCCACTGCAGGATCAAAAAAGAAGGTTGCTAGCATTGGAGATCCTACCTTTTATGCTTTTATCTCCACACAAGTTGATGGCTCTCTCTTAACTCATGAAGACATATAGCAAATTGATGAAGATGACTTGGAGGAGATGGATATAAAATGGCAGATAGCTCTTCTTAGCATGAGGGCTAAGAAATTCTACAAGAAGACTGGCAAGCCTATTCACATTAATGGTGATGATACTGCAGGCTTTGATAAGAAGAAAGTGGAGTGCTTTAACTGTCACAAGTTTGGACATTTTGCTAGAGAATGTAGAAGACCAAAGGCCAAGGACAACAGGTCTATATGGTACAAGCAAAAGATGGGACCAAATGTGGAAG
Source organism: Chrysanthemum seticuspe (assembly GCA_019973895.1). Taxonomy (NCBI): domain Eukaryota; kingdom Viridiplantae; phylum Streptophyta; class Magnoliopsida; order Asterales; family Asteraceae; genus Chrysanthemum; species Chrysanthemum seticuspe. The sequence continues at coordinate 100,902,098 of BPTQ01000007.1, forward strand.
AACCAAAGGCAATGTTGGCTATTGATGGTGTGAGCTATGATTGGAGTTTCATGGCTGATGATTTTGAAGAAGAACACACAGATGCTGCTCTTGTTTCTGCTGAAGTTGCTCTTATGGCTTTCTCTGACTCTGAGGTACAAAACTCTGAATGTTGCTCTAAAACATGTAGGGCTGCTAGAGAAGTTGAAAGACTTAATAATTTATATTCTAATGAAAGAGAAGAGTTATACACTGCTAATTATACTGTAGCTAATCTAAGGAGAGCCATGGTAAGTTTTAGAAAAACAAATAGAGCACTATCAGGCTAATGAGTCAAATTATAATGATGATATGATTCTTCTTAGAGAGAGGTAGAACATACAACTGCTATGAATGAAGCATACCAAAAGGAGCTTGAAAAACTTCAAAAGAAAATTGAAAATGTTAATTTAACTATAGACACATGTTATCATCAGTCCGAGTCAATTGATAAAATTTGGAATGCTCAAGTATATAATAAAGCTAAGTCTAGGTATGGGTTATAATACTGCGCCTCCACCACTAAGGGGTGTTCATTCACCTCCAGGTATAGATTTAGCTCATACAGGTATAGAGGATTTTAAGGATCTTGAAAGAGAATATGGTCCTTTAAAAGACACAGTTGTGAAGAGTGAGGAAGAGAGTAAGCTAGATAATGATGTTTTTGAGAGTGCTAGTGACTCATCTGTTGTAGATGAGAGTGTTAAAAAGAATGTAGAGACTACTATCCCAAAAGTTGATAATACTGTTACAGAGGAACCTAGGAAACCAGTTAATAAACATAGACCAACTGTAAAGTATGCTGAGATGTATAGGAACAAGCCTACAGCTCCTAGGGGTAACCAGAGGAGTTGGAATCATGTTAAATCTCAACAATTAGGTAGTGATTTTGTGATGAACAATAAAGCATGCTATATCTGTGGTAGTTTTGATCATTTACATGCTTATTGTGACTATCATGTTGGGAGAAGGGTAGTCTATGGGAACAAAAGGGTGGAGTCTAACAGATATCAACATAATCTACACCCTAGTTCTAATTGCAATATGGTCCCAAGAGCAGTTCAACTTAGAAGTGGCCTCAAAACAGTTGCCACTGCAAAAACTGTTAACACTGCTCACCCTAAGTCACCTGTTAAAAGTGCAAATACCAAAACAAGCTTTGTAAAATCTGCACAAACAGGAAAAAGGACCTTTCAAGCTAAAAAGGTTAACAATAACCAACAGTGGGTACCTAAAAAGAAACCAGCAGTTTCCACTGCTCATTCAAAAGTTACCACTGTAAGGGTTTTGAACAAGAAAAGGGGGGACATGGGAAATGCTGTGAAGGCCTCAGCACGTTGGGAATGGAAACCTAAAGGAAACACCTCTACAACCAATCCCAATGGTGTATCAATGACCTTTGATAGATTTAACTATATTGATACACGAGGCAGATCTAAGTCAATCATGGCTTGGGTCTCCAAAAGAAACTAACTCTTTACTCTTATGTGCAGGAACATCCAAGGACTAAATGATTTGATCTTGTATTTACATATTATGGGTGTTCAATGCACATGACTGGCAACAAGTCTTTTCTTTTGATTTTGTGCATACTAATAGACTGTCTGTCGGTTTTTGTTAATGAAGTTAGTGGATTGAGATGTGTGATGCAGGAACACTAATGATAAAAGAAAACATGGATTATTATTTTTGTTACAAAACTGCACTGA
>BPTQ01000007.1:100903924-100921090 GCA_019973895.1 Chrysanthemum seticuspe
TTCTGAAAAAGCTCAAAAGAAGAATGATCTTAAAGCTAGAAGTCTGTTGCTGATGACTCTTCCTAGAGACCAGATTATTGCATTCAGCAAGTTCAAGACTGCTAAAGAACTGTTTGAAGAGATTTGCTCAGTGTTTGGTGGTAATGATGCTACAAAGAAGACTCAAAAGACATTGTTAAAGCAAAGTTATGAAAACTTCTCTGCATCAAGCAATGACTCACTTGATAGCATTTTCACCAAACTTCAGAAGATTGTTACACAGCTAACTGTGTTTGGCATTGAGGTAGAAAAGAAAGACCTCAATTTGAAGTTTCTAAGAAGTTTGCCTTCAGAGTTTCAAACCAATGTTACTGTCTGGGAAAACAAAACAGACATAGAAACAATGAAGCTCAATGATCTTTACAACAACTTCAAACTTATTGAACAAAGGTTGAAGAAGGCAGGGAAACTTGGTACAAGCTCTAGTAGCTTGGCATTGTTGTCAAATTCTGTTGACAGTGATGATTCTGAAGATGAAAGTGATGATGATATTGCCACTGTAGGTTCTAAAGTTTCCACTGGCAATGTAAATATTGCCACTGCAGGATCAAAAAAGAAGGTTGCTAGCATTGGAGATCCTACCTTTTATGCTTTTATCTCCACACAAGTTGATGGCTCTCTCTTAACTCATGAAGACATATAGCAAATTGATGAAGATGACTTGGAGGAGATGGATATAAAATGGCAGATAGCTCTTCTTAGCATGAGGGCTAAGAAATTCTACAAGAAGACTGGCAAGCCTATTCACATTAATGGTGATGATACTGCAGGCTTTGATAAGAAGAAAGTGGAGTGCTTTAACTGTCACAAGTTTGGACATTTTGCTAGAGAATGTAGAAGACCAAAGGCCAAGGACAACAGGTCTATATGGTACAAGCAAAAGATGGGACCAAATGTGGAAGAACCAAAGGCAATGTTGGCTATTGATGGTGTGAGCTATGATTGGAGTTTCATGGCTGATGATTTTGAAGAAGAACACACAGATGCTGCTCTTGTTTCTGCTGAAGTTGCTCTTATGGCTTTCTCTGACTCTGAGGTACAAAACTCTGAATGTTGCTCTAAAACATGTAGGGCTGCTAGAGAAGTTGAAAGACTTAATAATTTATATTCTAATGAAAGAGAAGAGTTATACACTGCTAATTATACTGTAGCTAATCTAAGGAGAGCCATGGTAATTTTAGAAAAACAAATAGAGCACTATCAGGCTAATGAGTCAAATTATAATGATGATATGATTCTTCTTAGAAGAGAGGTAGAACATACAACTGCTGTGAATGAAGCATACCAAAAGGAGCTTGAAAAACTTCAAAAGAAAATTGAAAATGTTAATTTAACTATAGACACATGTTATCATCAGTCCGAGTCAATTGATAAAATTTGGAATGCTCAAGTATATAATAAAGCTAAGTCTAGTATGGGTTATAATACTGCGCCTCCACCACTAAGGGGTGTTCATTCACCTCCAGGTATAGATTTAGCTCATACAGGTATAGAGGATTTTAAGGATCTTGAAAGAGAATATGGTCCTTTAAAAGACACAGTTGTGAAGAGTGAGGAAGAGAGTAAGCTAGATAATGATGTTTTTGAGAGTGCTAGTGACTCATCTGTTGTAGATGAGAGTGTTAAAAAGAATGTAGAGACTACTATCCCAAAAGTTGATAATACTGTTACAGAGGAACCTAGGAAACCAGTTAATAAACATAGACCAACTGTAAAGTATGCTGAGATGTATAGGAACAAGCCTACAGCTCCTAGGGGTAACCAGAGGAGTTGGAATCATGTTAAATCTCAACAATTAGGTAGTGATTTTGTGATGAACAATAAAGCATGCTATATCTGTGGTAGTTTTGATCATTTACATGCTTATTGTGACTATCATGTTGGGAGAAGGGTAGTCTATGGGAACAAAAGGGTGGAGTCTAACAGATATCAACATAATCTACACCCTAGTTCTAATTGCAATATGGTCCCAAGAGCAGTTCAACTTAGAAGTGGCCTCAAAACAGTTGCCACTGCAAAAACTGTTAACACTGCTCACCCTAAGTCACCTGTTAAAAGTGCAAACACCAAAACAAGATTTGTAAAATCTGCACAAACAGGAAAAAGGACCTTTCAAGCTAAAAAGGTTAACAATAACCAACAGTGGGTACCTAAAAAGAAACAAGTAGTTTCCACTGCTCATTCAAAAGTTACCACTGCAAGGGTTTTTAATAAGAAAAGGGGGGACATGGGGAATGCTGTGAAGGCCTCAGCACGTTGGGAATGGAAACCTAAAGGAAATACCTCTACAACCAATCCCAATGGTGTATCAATGACCTTTGATAGATACAATTATATTGATACACGAGGCAGATCCAAGTCAATCATGGCTTGGGTCCCCAAAAGAAACTAACTCTTTACTCTTATGTGCAGGAACATCCAAGGACAAAAAGATCAGATCAAGTATATACAGATAGTGGGTGTTCAAGGCACATGACTGGCAACAAGTCCTATCTTTCAGACTTTGAGCAATATGATGGACAGTATGTCAGTTTTGTAGGTGGAGTAAATGGTAAAGTTGCTGGTAAAGGAGTTATTAAAACTGGTAACTTGGACTTTGAACCTGTGTATTATGTAAAAGAGCTTAAGTATAATCTTTTTAGTGTGTCACAAATGTGTGACAAAATGAACAGTGTTCTTTTTACCAAAGATATGTGTTTTGTACTCTCTAAGGATTTTAAGATGCCTGATGAAAGTCAAGTTCTTCTTAAAATTCCTAGAAAAGGCAATTTATATAGCTTTGATATGAACAACATTGTTGCTAAAGATGACTATGCTTGCTTGCTTGCAAAGGCCACAGGGGATGAATCCATGTTATGGCATAGAAGACTTGGTCATGTTAACTTCAAAACCATTAACAAGATTGTCAAAGATGATTTGGTGAGAGGTCTGCCTTAGAAAAGATTTGAAAATGATCAAACCTGTGTGGCTTGTCTTAAAGGCAAACAACACAGAGCTTCTTGCAGGTCAAAGTTGGTTAACTCTATTGCTCACCCTCTTCAAATGTTACATATCGACTTGTTTGGTCCTACATCAGTGAGCAGCTTGAATTTGAAGAAGTATTGTCTAGTGGTGACTGATGATTTTAGTAGGTTCACATGGGTTTTCTTTCTTGGAACTAAGAATGAAACAACTGGCATCCTCAAGATATTTATCACAGAAGTAGAAAACCAATATGATATGAAAGTTAAAATCATTAGATGTGACAATGGAACCGAATTCAAGAATAGAGTTATGGATGAGTTTTGCAGAGATAAAGGTATTAAAAAAGAATTTAGTGTGGCTAGAACTCCTCAACAAAATGGTGTTGTTGAGAGGAGGAACAGGACACTGATAGAGGCTGCTAGAACCATGTTGGCCGATTCAAAATTGCCAATTACTTTTTGGGCTGAAGCAGTTAACACTGCATGCTATGTGCAAAACAGGGTTTTAGTTGTAATGACAAAGAACAAGACACCTTATGAATTGTTTAGGGGAAGACCACCTACCCTTGACTTCATGAGACCATTTGGGTGTCATGTATCTATTCTCAATACCTTGGATTATCTGGGCAAGTTTGATGAAAAGGCTGATGAAGGGTATTTTGTTGGGTATTCCATGGTTAGTAAAGCTTTCAGAGTATTCAACTTAAGAACCCAAAAGATTGAAGAGAATCTGCATGTTGAGTTCCTAGAAAACAAAGTCAATGTCAAAGGAACTGGTCCAGAAAGACTGTTTGATCTTGATACTCTAACAAACACTATGAATTATGTGCCTGTTTCTACAGGAACATCTTCTTTTGATTTTGCAGGTTCAGAAGAGTTTCTTGATGATGATGAATCAAGTAAAGAGAATGCAGATGATCATGATGAATTCAGTCTACCTCTTTGGGACTATGCAGATAATAATGATGTACAGAAAACTGGAGTTGTTCATCCTTCTAGTGATGTGAATAAAGAAGGAGATGGCAACTTGAATGCTGAAAGTTCTGAAAGCAGTGGAAATTCAAATTCCACTGTTAGGCAAAATGTTTCCACTGCAACACCAGATGTGGGAATCACCACTCCAATTACTATGGAAGCTCAAGCCAATGATGTTGAAATTTCTAATATGCCAAGTGAGATTGCAGTTCCTCAGACTCCCCACACCACTGTTCATAAATCACATCCTCTTGAAAATGTGATTTGGGATGTCTATTCACCTGTGAAGACTAGAAGACAAACAAAGTTGCCTGATGTTCATGGATTCATAAGTAAAATATATGAATCTAAAATACATGAAGGCAAGAATGAATGTCTATTTATGTGTTTTCTGTCACAAATGGAGCCAAATAATGTTTACAAGGCACTTGAAGATGAAAGTTGGGTGGAAGCAATGCAAGAAGAGCTGCTCCAATTTAAGCTTCAAAAGGTATGGGTGCTTTGTGATTTGCCTTCTGGCAAGAAGGTAATAGGTACTAAATGGGTGTTCAGAAACAAGAAAGATGAAAAGGGAATTGTTATCAGAAACAAAGCTAGGCTTGTGGCTCAAGGATACACTCAAGAAGAGGGTATTGATTATGAAGAAGTATTTGCCCCAGTTGCACGAATTGAAGCAATTAGGCTGTTCTTAGCCTATGCATCCTTTATGGGCTTCAAAGTTTATCAAATGGATGTAAAAAGTGCTTTTCTATATGAGCAGATAGATGAGGAGGTTTATGTTTCACAACCTCCAGGCTTTGAAGACCCTGAATATCCTAAAAAAGTCTACAGGGTAGTTAAAGCTTTGTATGGCTTGCATCAAGCACCAAGGAAATGGTATGAAACCTTGACTACTTATCTTCTTGCAAATGGGTTTCATAGAGGCAGAATTGATCAAACTTTGTTCATCAAGAAAGACAAGAATGATATCCTGCTTGTTCAAGTTTATGTTGATGATATCATTTTTGGATCTACAAAGCCAGAGATGTGCAAAGATTTTGAGAAACTGATGAAAGAAGAATTTCAGATGAGTTCTAAGGGTGAACTCACATTCTTTTTGGGACTTCAAGTACTACAGAAGCCAGATGGTATTTTCATTAATCAAGACAAATATGTGGCTGAAATACTAAGGAAGTTCAAGTTTACTGATGCAAAATCATCCAGCACTCCTGCAGACAAGACTACACATCTACTTCTTAAGGAAAATAGTGGTGAAGCTGTTGATGTGCACATGTATAGGTCTATGATTGGTTCTTTGATGTATCTTACATCATCTAGACCAGATATTATGTTTTCTGTGTGTGCCTGTGCAAGATTTCAAGTTACTCCCAAGTTCTCTCACTTGATTGCTGTGAAGAAGATTTCCAGATATCTTAAAGCATTTCCTACTATGGGATTGTGGTACTCCAGAGATTCTCCTTTAGATCTGGTTACTTACTCAGATAGTGACTATGCTGGAGCTAGCTTGGATAGAAATCTACAACTGGTGGATGTCAATTTCTTGGCAATAGGTTAGTGTCATGGCAGTGCAAGAAGCAAACAATGGTGGCAAATTCTTCAACTGAAGCAGAGTATATTGCTGCTGCAAGTTGCTGTGCTCAAGTTTTATGGCTTCAGAATCAACTTTTGGACTATGGGTACAAATTTATGAATACCATCATTCATATTGACAATAGCAGTACCATATGCATCATTAAGAATCCTGTTCAACACACAAAGACCAAACATATTGAAATTAGACATCATTTCATTAGAGACTGTTATGAAAAGGGACTAATTCAAGTTGTCAAAATTCATACTGATGACAACTATGCTGATTTGTTAACAAAAGGTCTTGATGTGGGAAGATTTCAGTACTTGGTAACAGGTATTGGAATGCTTAATCCATAATTATGTTAGTGTTGAGGGGAGGCTGTTGGGTACTGAAATTCTTGTATGAGTTTGTATATCACGTTTTGATGAGGTGTTGGAGTTAAAAGGTGTATATCTGAGATACACATCAAATGGTTATTGATTCACCATGTCTAATAAACATAAGAATCAATTAGTCCAGAGCAAACGACTACTGGTAAAGACTTAACAAATCCGTTTATGGTTGATAGTTTACCAAAAACTATATGGTTATCAACTCATCATATTCTTTATGATTAAGAGTTGGCTAGTCCATAGCAAACGGCTCATGGTAAAGACATATCAAATCCGTTGATAGCTGATAGTTTGCTAAAAACTATGATGGGAGCAGTTTAGTTTATTAATGATTTTATTTCCCACTGCTTTTTGAAATTTTTGTGAAAAATTACCACTGCTAGTTCACAGTTTCCACTGACAATGTTATTTTACCACTGTTATTCTAGCCGTTACAACTGATTATATCAGCAATTAATTTTTTACTAGCCGTTGAAAGTAACCACTGATATTCATATATACAGGGTTAATATTTTAAGTAAATTATCTTCTTTCTATATTATCATTACTTTCTAAAGATAATTTTACTTGCGCATAAATTCTAAACCCTAACCCTATATATCTTTTTCTCTCAATTGGCTAGTCATTCTTTCAATTCTTACTGACATAATAATATTTTTCATCATAAGTTTCTATGGCATCTTTGAACTTTGCAGATGAGCACAACCTAGTGGCCTACCTACAAAAGTCTAACGAGAAGAGTGGCCCTGTTTTTCATCAGATTGTGGATTTTCTTCATACCACTCATATAAGGTATGCTTTGCTTTTCAAACCCACAATCTATATCTCTCAAATCAAACAGTTTTGGACTTCTGCTCAGTCCATAACACTTGAAATTAGAGATGCACATGAAACAGTGGATGCTCTCAGAGCCACTGTAGATGGGGTAACCATTGATGTTACTGAGGCATCCTTGAGGAGTGTACTTCACTTGGATGATCTCAATGGTCTCATCACATTACCTATGTCTGACATTCATGATACTTTATCATTCATGGGGTATGATACCACTGACAAAAAGGCTACTTTCAAAAAGAGTGGTTTTTGTCCTTAATGGAGATTTTTGATTCATACTTTGTTACATTGCCTTAGTCCTAAGAAAACATCTTATGAGCAATTTAGTTCAACCATGGCTTATCCTTTGGTTTGTCTTGTTACTAATAAGATTTTCAATTGGTCAAATTATATTTTTACAAGTATGAAAGGCAATGTACAAAGTAAAACCAAATTTTTAATGTATCCAAGGTTTGTGCAAGCTGTGCTTAATGAATTTCAACTGCAACCTCACACTATTGTTTATCGAATCAGTTGCCTAAAGCCTAAAGTTTTTCAAAATTTGAATAAAGATGGCAATATGATTTTTACACCTCTCCTACCCCAAATGCTTGCTAAAATATCCACTGAACAAAACACACCCATAATTAATGTTCCTAACATTGCTTATACACCACCAGTTTCAAGAACCTATGAGAAAAGGTCAAAACATTTGACTCCTCTCATGACAACACAACAAGTTTCTGAACCTTTTGGTCTAGGAACAAGCAGTGGTGGTTCTAGAATTCCACATAGTCCTACTATGGAGGAATCTGGACCTTTGCCCCATCATTCACCTCTCCCAACAGGTAACATAGTTGGAAGTGCTGAGGACAGTGGCAACCAAATGGAATTGATGGCTTTGTGTACAAAATTAGCAAAGCAGGTTGAGTTTCTACAAAAAGACTTGGCTACTGTTAAGAAGAACCATGCCAAGGTTGTTCAATTCTTAAAGACATAAATTCTGACCTTAAAGGAAGAGATGCAGTGGTTGAAAAAGCACAGGCAGACTGCAAAGATGGTGATTTCATCTTCATCCTCACCTTCTAATGGTGATTCAGCTGATCAAGATTTGGGAAATTCCTCCAAACAGGGGAGGAAAACAGGTTCTGACACTGAGGGGAGGAAAATTGATTTTGAAGATGAAGGAGATTCAAGTAAAGGAGCAAAATAAACTGAAACTCATGGAGAGCAACTTGAAGATCAAGATATTTTCCAAACTGCAACTGATTTTACCACTGATTTTATTTCCACTGCAAAGCCAACTTTTGCCACTGCAAGTGAAGAATTTGATAAATTGAAGACAGACAAAGGTAAAGCAGTTATGGAAGATGTACAGCAACCTGAAGGAAAAACTTCAAAGAAAAGACATGTTCAGATTGATCTTGATAGAGAAATTGCTCAGAAGATAGCAGAAGATCAAATTACTGAAAAAGTTGCTGAAAAGAAAAGATTGCAGGAGATGGAAGTTGTAAGCTTTTTGGAAGCTAAAAGATTGAACAGAATGGAAAATACTGATTCAATTTCCACTGTTCAACCTACAATTATGAAAGAAAAGGCTCCAGAGTTTAGTTATGTTCCTACTGAAGAAGATATTCAATTCTTGATTGCTAATAATTTTGAAATCAAGAAAAAGGCAATTGACCTAGTTGCTGATGCATCCTTAACTGAGGATCAAAGAACAGCTCAGTTGAAGGATTTTATCATAATGAAGAACAATCAAGCACTTGATAATGTAATCAGTTCAGTCAAGAAGAATCAGAAGAAACAAATACAACCAACCAAGGCACAAATACTTGCATATATGAAGACTTATTGTTGTCATGTTGGTAACTGGAAAAGGCATCAATTTAAAGGAATGTCTGATGATCAAGTTGAAAGGGCTTACTACAGAACTGTGAAACAAGATAAATCTTTTATTCCAATGGGTTCTGAAGAAGAAGAAAGAATATTTCCTAGATTGAAGAGAAAGGCCAAAGTCAGTGATTCTCAAACTATTAAGAAGACTAAGGTTGATGAAGATCATACAAAGTCTACTGAGAAGGAGATTCCTACTGAGAAGTTCACTAAAGATCAAATGACTGAAATGATTGTGATTGAAGACAGAGATTTTTATCCAGAACCACTGCAAATTCGACATCCTATCATTGATTGGGAAGTTTACACTGCTAGCAATCTTGCTTCAACATGGAAGATTACAAGGCTAGGAGGAGAAACTTCATCTTTCATAACATTTGAAGATCTTATTAAAGCTTTTGACAGAGATGACCTTAATATATTATGGAAATTAGTTCAAGAGAGGTTTAATGGTCAAGATCTCAAAGATACAAAGGAGATGCAGTTATGGGTAAATCTTAGAAGGCTTTTTGAACCAAATGCTGATGATGACTACTGGAAAACCTTATTCACATGTCTTGGTACAAAATGGTTTTATTATGATTCATGTGATGTTCATCATGTCTCTACAGCTAATGGAGAAGACTTTTTCATGCTTGCTGAGAAAGAATATCCACTTAGAGCTGGAGCTCTTACAGTAATGTTAAGCTTACACATAAGAGTTAATGAAGATAGTGAGAAGGTCAGAGCATTATTACAAAGGCTTCAAGATCAGTGTTCAAGAGCTATACAAAAGTTAAGACAAAAGAAGTGAAGTGTTTGATTGAATTCCCCAAATCCTTGAAGTTAATACATATTGAAGAAACTTATTGATTTGCAGAGAAATCATAAGTTTAGGGGAGGATTGTTGGGAATAATCCGTTACCACGGATAGTAGTGGTTTACACTGCTTGGTTTAACACTAGCAGTGGAAATGTATTCCCACTGCAAGTTCTTCATTACCACTGCTATTAGTTTATGATAAGGTTAAACGCGTCTTGATAAGTATAGAATAGATCTTGTGTATATTCTATTATGTTAGCTATATACTTATCTTGTAAAGGACTCCTTCTTGTATAAAAGGAGATCCTAGGTCATAGTCTTATGTACGTATTACATTACAAGATTACCTACGAAAGCTTCAAGGTGTAACCCTAGTGATACTAAGATCACTCGTATTATTTCATTAATAATATTGGAGCTTGAGTTTTGTGTTAACTTGTGTTTACTCTCATACATCATATAATTAGTCTTCTAAGTATTACTTAAGTAAATTCTGCTTGGTTGATAATATTATACAAAATATCATTGACATAAGGAGAGTGTCTCAGATCCATCACCTTATAAGTGGTTACGCCGTAGTCTTCAATAAACTCGGTTACGTTGTAAGTGATGCAGTAGTTACGGCGTAAGTATCAGCGACGTGGAACCTCTTTTGACCTAATGGAGTTACGTCGTAAGCTTTGGGAAGAGTTACGCCGTAACCTCTTGATAAGTTGGACTTCTGGGTCACGCAATAGTTACGGCGTAATGTGAGAGATGAGTTACGCCGTAACTTCTTCAAAATAAGCATACTGTGATAAATCTTTAGTAATGTTTCCATTTCCACGTCTCTTTAGCTCCAATGCTCGTAATTTACCTGAAAGTGGAAAACAATGGAAAACAAGCGTAAATCCATATAAATGATATAAATAACGAGCATTAATGGGGGAAATTGACACTTAATATTCAGGACTATTTGATGTTATCAAGGAACAAAGCATTATCCTATGCAAGGAGATTATAGTTAATTGCATCTATCCTATCTTCAATGCAAATATACTGGGAATCAATATTTCTTTTACCAAAGTCTCCCATTTATGATATTAATAAGTTTATAAAAGGGTTCTTGTGGTGTCAAGGAGATTTGACTAAGGGTAAAGCAAAAGTGTCTTAGGAAGTGATATGTAAGCCAAAGGATTGATATGTACCAAATTGAATAACAACAAAAAATCAAGGAGAAATGTAGTTGTTAATGAGACACAAACAGTTTATCACATAAAAGAGAAATGAAATTGTATTTGAACTCAATGATTCACTTAGTTTGTAATGGAATTAAGAGAGGGAAGATTACAATCTGTTTTTAGTGAATGATTTACAAAGGAGATGATTAGAGTACTTATACAAGACTGCAAAGGAAAGAAAGATTAAAAACAAAATTTCCTGCCAAGTACTATAACTGACTTTTTGGTTTTTGACTCACACGTTCCTGACACGTGTCTTCTTTTTGAATTTCTAAATTGGCGCGTATCAATCCTTCCTCCTTATCATTTGAGTTCCCACAGTCAAGCTGCATTTTGAGCCACTTCATCTTGATCAAACTCATGATACTTCTTTAGTAGTTCAGTGTAGAGTTCTCAAGTTGCCTCTTATTCATTGCCATTTGACCATTGTATTAACACATAGACAACAACCGTATTGTTCACCTTTCCAAATCTTCTGTCAATGATCTTCACTGGAAACACTGATAGCAGGACTTCATTATCACACATGGGAAGAGTTCCAGGCTTATCAACCACCCCTTTACAAAGCTTAAGTTGGGACACATGGAATACTGGGTGGATTTGACTACCACTTGGGAGCTGCAATTTGTAAGCCACATTGCGAATCTTCTCTAAGACCTTAAAGGGACCATAACACTTAGTTGAGAGCTTATTATAGGGGCTTTTTCTAGCTGTCACTTTCATGTATGGCTGTAGTTTCAGATAGACCCAAACACCATTTTCAAAATTTCTATTAGTCCTATGCTTATTTGCCAAGCTTTTCATTCTATCTTGTGCTCTCTTTAGATGAAACTTAAGCATGTTAACCACCTGTTCTCTGTCCTGCATTGTTCTATCCACAGTTTAAACTGAACTTTCTCCTGGTAAGTAAGGCATGTAGATGGGTGGTGTTTCGCCATATAGCACTTCAAATGGGGTAGTTTGGATAGCAGTGTGGAAATTTGTGTTGTACCAAAACTCTGCCATAGAAAGCCATTGTGTTCACTCTTTTGGCTTCTCTCCAGTCATACGCCTCAAGTAGCACTCAAGACACCTATTCACCAATTCTGTCTATCCATCTGTTTGTGGATGATAGGCTGTTGGCATTTGCAGTTTAACTTTCAAGGCCTTGAAAAATGATTGCCAAATAACACTTAGGAACACTTTGTCTCTGTCACTTACAATGGTGTTTAGCAAACCATGTAACTTGTAGATGTTGTTTAGAAACACTTGTGCAGCTGTGAAAGGATGTTGTAGGGAGATAAAGTGAGCATACTTACTGAGTCTGTCCACCACCAGAAGTATAACAGTCTTTCCATTAGATTTTGGCAGTCCTTCCACAAAGTCCATTGATATATCACTCCACACTTTAATTGGTATAGGAAATGGATCCAAGAGTCCTGGATAGGCATTAAGATCAGGTTTTTGCCTCTGACACACATCACATTCTCTAATCCAATTCTTGACTATCTTTCTCATCCTTTTTCCAATAACAAATAGAGCTCATCTTCTGCACAGTTACTTGAACACCAGAATGTCCTCCAAGTGGTTCATTGTGGATTTGTAAGAAGATTTTCCTTCTGAGTACTTCATTGTCTCCCACCACCAATTTGTCCTTCCCTCTCAATTGGTTATTAGACCAAGTTTACTTGAAGTCAGAATCTTCAAACTTCTTGATCAATTTAGCCAAATTTTCATCTGTCTTCCAACTTTCTTCAATTTTTTTGAGTAATTCAATAGTTAAAATAGTAGCTATTAGTACCAATAGTTGACCCTGTATCTCCTTTCTAGATAAAGCATAAGCCACCACATTATCACTACCCTTATTATATACAATTTCATAGTCATACCCAAGCAATTTTGGCAGCCATTTAGCTTGGAAAGGTGCAGTGAGCCTCTGATCAAACAAGTACTTGAGGCTAAAATGGTCAATTTTTATTTTGAAGTGTCTGTCCATCAAATAGCCTTTACATTTCTCCAATGCCATAATAACAACTAAAAATTCTTTTTCATTAATGGAAAGAGCTTGATGTATGAGAGATAGAGCCTTACTCAAATAGGCTAGAGGATGTCCATCTTGTAACAACAAAACACCAATACCAGTTTCACATGCATCAGTTTCTACAGTGAACTCCTTCTCAAAATTAGGCAACCCCAACACTGGTGCTTGTACCATGGCCAACTTTAAACTTTCAAAAGCTTCCCTGTGCCACTTCAAACCATTCAAGTGAGTTCTTCTTCAGTAAGGCAGTAAATGGTTTGCTGATAACTCCATACCCATTAACAAACCTCCTATAATTTCATGTGAGCCTAAAAAATCCTCTTAATTGCTTCACATATTTTAGAGAAGGCCAATCTTTCATAGCCTCTATCTTAGAAAAATCTATAGCAACCCCTTTATTAGTATTAGCATGTCCCAAATACTCTACCTGAGACACTGCAAAAGTGCACTTACTCCTTTTTGCAAACAAGGTGTGAGCCAGCATAGTATGCAAAATCAACCTAAGATGTACCATGTGTTCTTCAACTGATTTGCTATAGATAAAAATTTCATCAAAGAAAACCAATGTAAACTTTCTCAAGTAAGGTTTAAAGACCTCATTCATTAGTGACTGGAAAGTAGAAGGAGCATTAGTGAGACCAAATGGCATTACTAAGAACTCATAGTGGCCATCATGAGTTCTGAATGTTGTTTTATGAATGTCCTCTTCCTTCATTCTAATTTGATGATAACCAAACCTTAAATCAAGCTTAGAGAACACTACTGATCCATGTAATTCATCTATCAATTCTTCAATCATTGGTATAGGAAATTTATCTTTAACTGTATTCTTATTCAACTACCTGTAGTCAACTTCTCCAACTACCGTCCTTCTTTTTTACCATGACTATAAGAGAGGAAAAAGAGCTTTTACTTGTTCTGATCACACCAGTTTCCAAAAACTCATTCACCATTTGTTCTATAGCATCCTTGTGACTAAGAGGATGCCTATAAGGTCTGATATTAACTGGAGAAGTGTTTGGTATCAATTGCTTCTGATTAGCTTGTTCAAGATTAGAGACTTTAACCACTAATGGGCTAATCTTGTGACCGTACAATTTTTTGACACTAATCTGATGTTAAAAGAACAGGTTAAGTTAGTGGTGCCTAACTTCACCGGAAAATTAACCGTTTCTTGCTGTAATTGAAATGGAGAAGATAACCGAAAAATCAAGAATGTCAGTATAAAACTCTTGAAGATAATATGGTGCCAGAAAAGGGCTCTGAATACCACTGATATGTACCAAATTGAATAACAACCTGAAATCAAGGAGAAATGTAGTTTTTAATGAGACACAAACATGGGATCACATAAAAGAGAAATGAAACCGTATTTGAACTCAATGCTTCACTTAGTTTGTAATGGAATTAAGAGAGGGAATATTACAATACGTTTTTAGTGAATGATTTACAAATGAGGTGATTAGAGTACTTATACAAGACTGCAAAGGAAAGAAAGATTAATAACAGAATTTCCCGCCAAGTCCTATAACTGACTTTTTGGTTCTTCACTCACACGTGCCTGACATGTGTCTTCTTTTTGAATTTCTAAATTGGCGCGTGTCAAGGATCAAGGAGGTTTAGGTTTGAAAAATCTACAAGTATGGAATGAGGTCGTGCTAATGAAACATCTATCGAATGTAGCAACCAAGAAGGATACATTATTGGTAACATGGATACATGTGGAAAAATTGAAAGGTAAAAGCATCTCGAAAATTCAAATTGATAGTAATTGTAGTATGGGCTCAAAGAAATTGTTGAATTTAATAGATAAAGTCAAACAACATGTGTTGTATGAATTGGAAAATGGGGTTCGGTGTCTGCTTGTCATGATTAATGGTGCACAGAGGGTCCACTTAGTGAATTATTGAAAGGTTATGGATATAAATTAATATGCGTATGACCGGATTCGAACTCGAGACTTCAGGATTACACACATTACGTATAAGAATTATTGTAGTTATATAATTAATATCTAAATGTTATATTTAATTATTATTATTCACAAATAAATACTTAACGAGAGTTATAATTTAACGGTGTTTGGCTAACGGTCGTTAAATATAATGTTAAAAGATTGGAGATGAAAATAGAAGTCGGGAATGTTCTAGATTAGTATAAATACAAACCCCTTTGGGTTGGATGGCCGGTCGTGGATGGGTTTCCATAACCCATTCATGCCCTAACTTGGTCATCAAGTTTAGATTAGTATAAATACAAACCCCTTATATTCATTATATCTAATCTTAGATCACTAAAGAACCCTAACTTCTTCTCCTCTCCTCTCCTTTGAGTCTTGGCCGATCGTACACATACCCTAAACACCTTAGGAGTCGATTTTCCAAGATCAAATACAAGTGTTTGGTTGTTTGTGATTCAAGAACCTAGTTTTTCTCATTGATTCGCTACTAATATGTGTGTACAAGAACGAAGAGAAAATACACTTGTGTTTGCATATCTTGGGTCGATTTCTTTGTGAAGTCGAAATTCACAAACCCTAATTTTAGGGTTCTTGGTTCTTAATCCTAATTTGGGGTTTTCATAAACCCTAATTGCATCGATTGATAAAAGGTACGCATTCTATTTAAATTCGGTTAATTAGTTTACATGTATTTAGATCCTACTTGCTTCCGCTATTTGCTTTGATGATGTTTATGTGTTATAATTGTTATGAATACTAAAACCTAACAGTGGCATCATGATATATTATCTAATATTGAATTGTGGTAAATTATTCATACTATGAATGTTAAGATGCTGTCCATAAAGATAATCAACTTTAGAACTTGGTTTATCTTAATGAAGATGAGTTTCTTCAAAGGGAAACCCTAGTGGTTTAAATCTTTGTGTAAAAATCATATGGAAAAATATTGTACATATGTTTAATTCATGACTTGTGAAAAGATTATCAATCACACTTAAGCAATTAAATGTGATTGGATATTCTTTCCTTGACACATTAGATATATATTGATTATGATTGTCATACGTAATTTCATCTATATGAAATATGACAATGAATATCAAAACTCTTTCTTGTGTGATTACTTTTGCGAGGTCGGTAAGTATTACAAATGAGTTTTATAATCTTTGAAAATGTACAAACTGCAAGAATCCATGAATGGATATATGCATGCATCTAGGAGAGTATTTGATTGATGCAAAACCGTCAAGTTTTCTCACGCAAGCTAGCCACTTGTGAATGACCAGCCGTAAGGAACTTAAAACAGCTCACACACCAAATGCAATTTAGATCAGGAGAATACAGTGGATTCCCGGGTCGTTAAGTCCCACGGAGGATGACTGGTGTTTAACACAATCAGATGTCGAATAACCACTAAGGATAGTGATCAGTAAGGATTTTGAGTTATTTTATAAATTACAGGGGCTTAAATGCAAATTAAAGGAAATTAAAAAGTTAAAAAATATTAAATAAACGCTATCACTATTTTTAAACTGATGTTTTTGATTTTATGTTTTTATAAAACTGAATTAAAAACTACGTGACGTACAAATAAAAACGTGAAACTTACACAATATTAATCCTAAAAATATGAAAATGATATTTTTACAAACCTAATGATATAAGAAAATTTTAAGAAAAAGAAAATTATTTTTATAACTATTTATCTAATTATTATTAATTAAAAACTAATTTTAATTATTTAATAATAACCTAAATTACAAGAAAATAGGAAATAAACCTAGAAAAATAAAATTAAGACTTGGAAAAATCTAAAATAACAAAAGAGAATTTTCAAAACTATTTTTGTATTTTTCTGATTATTTTTCTATTTTTTATGGATTTTAAACTATTTAAAACTAATTAAATTACTAAAAATTACAAAATAAACTATGAAAAATCTGGAAAATTACTTTTTTTTTTACTTTTTATATTTATCTAAACCTAAGAAAAATGAAAAATTATTTTTTTGAACTTTTTCTTAATTAATTGTATTAAAAGCTATTTAAAATGACTTAAAAACTGTTTTAAATTAAGAAAAATAGCAAACTGTTATGGAAAATTATGAAAATTTCAGGAAAAGTCTAATTTAATATATAGAATCTAAGAAAAATAGAAAAACATGTGCTTGTTTGTGAGAAAATGAAACTGCAAACCAAGTGCTTATGAAATAAGCACTTGAATAAGCCAAAGGAAAATCACAGTCCACAACAGTTATACAGAAGCTATAATATGTTATAAGAACTCAAAAGCAACAAATAACAACAGGTTTTAACCTCTGGAATACAAGCTTAAAAGATTTGATGTATTTGAGTACTTATGCTAAAACAGATTTGAGTGTGCTACTTTGAGCTTAAGCACAAGCCAACCAATAAGCTGGAAATCAAAACCAGTTATTGGGGACTAAAGAAGACCTGGCTAGGTACCTTAAAACCAAAAACCAGCCCTAGAGAAGCTCTGTGGAGCTCTGGA
>BPTQ01000007.1:101546462-101585570 GCA_019973895.1 Chrysanthemum seticuspe
CAGGGTTGTGTAACATTAAATATAAACATTCTATATTGAATAGTGTATGTGTAGTTTGGTATTGTGTTTCATCGTATATCTACCTTAAGATCTCTCTCTTTCAATCTCCAAATCCCTTGAATCACTCTCTTTCACTTTCTATAATAATACTCGAGGTTGAGAGATGGAACCTTCCATCTCTCATAAATATCAGAATGTATTAAGCGGTGGGAAACCCGACACCTAGTCCGTATGTCACCCATTTCTGGGCAGGCAGGAGGTGCCACAATGAATTGATTTAATGATGAATTGAATTTACTTGATGCTGATGCTCGAAAGATTGCTAATGTATATGAACTCCACTGGCTGAGAAATTATGGCCCTTAAAGATTAAGGATTGTTAGAGGGGGATTCCCTCCAGTGGAGTTATTACATGGTTTTAATGTAACTTATGTTTATCTATATTGTAAATTGTTAACTAGAACGTAAGAACTACATCAGGAAACGAGAATTCGAGCATCAGTAACTAAGAAGTGTAACGTACAAACCAATAAAGTTCACCTCCAGAAAATGACTAGGTGCACTATTATTCAAACTCGGTAGAACTGATCCACAGCCCAAAGGGTGGCGAATTATGTAAGACTATAAATACTCTCTACCTTCCAAGGTAGAGAGTTGGAGCTCATAATAATATCTTTCACTTTCTCTCACTAAGTTCCCTAAACCTCTAACTTTCTCTCTCTAGAATTCCATCTATATGCTACTTTGTGTTATGGTTTGATGTGTATGTGATAAGTTATATCTTACAAATATAAATTACAATGTGTTGGGACGTGGTTTATAAAGACTCAATTAAATAATAATCCTAATCAAAACAAGTAAAGATAAACCTAAAATATAATTAGACTATAGATAAATCATAATTTCTTTTAATCCAAATTAATTTTTCCATAACTATCCTTCATTCTTTTTCTTTTAATTTTGGTCCTCTGATACGCGTACAATGCGTGTTCGGGGTCAAAAGAAACTTCTTTTTCTTCGAGCAAGTTTTTCAACCACCTAGGCAGTGAACCTAATCGTTGTAGTGTAGTATTAGGGTAAGCGTCGGGGATTGATATCATTCTCTAGAGGAATAGGAATGCTAGTGAGAAATTACTACGCTAACGTTGGGATTGAGGAAGATTATTTTTTATCTTTTTTAGAAAGTTAAAGGTACGATCTCGGGGTTTGGATTTGGGGGGTGGTACTTCTACCGATTACTCTACTATTCTAATTATCTAAACTCAGGGTAGTCTATGTCTATTGAAGTGTGCTCGTATGATTATTAAATATGTGTCTACCTAGATACTATTACTCCTTAGTTATCTTTTATTGATGGTTGAATTGTCACGTCATTATTCTTAACGCGCTACACCTGCGCTTAGGAGAAGAATCCTGTGACCCTCCCATGATTGAATGACTGAGCTATGCCATGGGGGAATTATTTCTCTGAACATCCAGTAGAAGAACTCCCCCGCTTTCAAGCTTCATCTTTCATACCTGCATCCCTTGCCCCGGACAAGCCCTTCTCTTTTTAGTCGTTTCCAGAAGAAAGAATTGATTGACGAATCTCCCGGTTCACTGTGTTTTCTAAGGTCGTAGGGTGTGCTTTTATCCCTAACTCTTTGAAGCTACCTAAGGTTAATGACTACGAAATCTCTAGGAGTTCATAAACTTAACACTAAGGTTTTTTTAGATTTTTAGCCTACAATTTCACTAGTAATTATAAACTAATGTTCACAAAGATTAATCAAGCATTAAACATACAACGATGTCTTTAAGCACTCCTAAGCCAATTACAATCAAGATAAGAGACAACCAATCAATATTTAATAACTAGGTTTCATAGATCTAAGCAAACACACAAGTAAGTTAGCCGGACATGTTAAACATGCAAGCATACACATATTCAATTGAAGACATAATGAAATCAAGGGAATAAATAAATTATCTCGATGTAAAATAGGGTATTAGAACCCTAAAATATTGTCCAAGACGGACTACAATCGTTTTAGGTTTTTACTCCACAAGTCTACCTCCTTAAAAGTCTGAAAATCGAATTCTATATATAGAGTTACAACTGCGACGGCGTCACCTTTAAATTGTGACGCCGTCAGATCGCCGTCATTAGGGTTTCGTCTTGGCCAAGTCAACCTTGGGACGGAGTCACGTGATGGTTGTGACGCCGTCAGCCTTCAGCTCTGACGTCGCCCTACTCTTCAAAGCCTAACGCCGTCAGGTGTAAAATAGCAATTTCACTCCTGAGTCGTCACAAATATAGGGACGACATTGCCCTTTGTGTGGGACGCCGTCAGGTTCATCTCCAGCAACTTGAGTGTCTTGATCTTGACTTTAGCCATTTTCTTCACATATTCACTCCTTTTCGTCCAAATAAGCATCATTCCAGCATTTTGCCTTCAAGAGACCTAAAAATTGAAAAGGAACGAAATTAAGCAGTAATGGATATAAAAGTGGGCGATTAAGGGCTTAAATGACCCCTTAAAAGTGTACGTTTTAAATCCTTATCAAATATCCCTACACTTGATATTTGCTTGTCCTCAAGCAAATGTGCTTTTGGCCAATTAATTTATAAGTTAGGGGGCATAAAGCAATGGTTTAACATAATTCATAACAAATATAAGCCCCGCAAAAGTGATAACAAGCACGGAAATTATATACTAGCACCTCACAAGTGGTGTTTGGATACTCTCACTCTCGGGTGTATATGAAATATATCAAATGGAAATGGAAGATAAACACGCATTAACCGGTCATAGTACATAGATTACCATAGGCTTGAGACTAGATCAAACCTCCACCGCTTTGGCGTAAGCACCTAGTGTTAGGATTTAGTAAATCCAAGTATTAAAGAGTCGGTCACCTCAAGTATATGTAATCGTTAGTAAGCTCGTAGTCGTAGATTAATATAAGTTAAGTAGTATTTAGTTTAAGTAACACCGTGGAGGACGGACGGGTCTTTACCCACTGTATGCCTGATCCACAGCCCGATAGGTGTCGATTTATGTAAAGACTATAAATACTCTCTACCTCTCAAGGTAGAGAGTTGGAGCTCATAATAAGATTTTTCTTTCTCTCACTAAAGTTCCCAAACCTCTAACTTTCTCTCTCTAAAACCTCTTATTCGCCTATTTAATCTTGTGGTTTAGTGTGTTTATGAAATCCAATATGTTACAAATGGTATCAAGAGCCATGGTTTGATCATCTCTTACATATTCTTGGATTTCTAGTGGTTTTTAGATGGTTTTAGAGTTTGAAAATGTTTAGTAGTTTTTGCATCATTTGGATTATTTCTAGTGTTAAAGTTTGAATCTTGGGTGTATTTTTGTGTTTAGAATCATTGTATGTGCTTGGGTTTTGATTTGGTAAGCTTCAATCATCATGGTTGGGTTGGTTTTGGATTGAAAAGTGGTGTTTGTGAGATTTTCTAGCTACCGACTTGAGCCACGGATTCTTTTTCTAGCTAGCGACTTGCTTTGTAAGTTGTTAGCGAATGTAGTTTAAGTTCTTAGCAACTTGAGCTTAGCGACTTGCCTATTGAGATAAGCCGACAAACAGTACACTTAGTGGATTCTCCACTACGAGTAGCGACTTGGTGAAAGTTAGCGACTTGTACTTAAGTTTGTTAGCGATTTGGTGTTAGCAATTTGGTGCTTAGCGAGTTGCGATTTAGCGACTTGATAA
The DNA here is from genome assembly GCA_019973895.1 of Chrysanthemum seticuspe. Classification (NCBI taxonomy): domain Eukaryota; kingdom Viridiplantae; phylum Streptophyta; class Magnoliopsida; order Asterales; family Asteraceae; genus Chrysanthemum; species Chrysanthemum seticuspe. Next base: position 101,550,183 of record BPTQ01000007.1, read on the forward strand.
CTTAGCGACTTGGTGCTTAGCGAGTTGTTCTTTAGCGACTTGACTGTGTCTTAGCGACTTGGCATTATAGCGACTTGCTATTTAGCAACTTGGTGGTTAGCGACTTGCTTCAAGGTTTCTTAGCGACTTGGTTGATTTTTGCTGGTAATACGGTTTTCTCTTGATTTAGTAAAATCCCGTGAAAGAATCTATTTCCCGGTTTAATCATAGAGTTATAAAATCCCGTGTAATCTGTTAACATGTCTACCAACGTACCTACAATCATCTCCACTGTTACCGAGGATGTTCAAGCAGCTGGTTCAGATACTCGTCCACCCATGCTTGACAGAACCGACTACGACTCTTGGGCTCAAAGAATCAGATTGTACTGTCTTGGAAAGGAAAATGGGGTCAACATTCTCAAATCGATTGATGAAGGACCTTATCAGATTGAGACTACAAGAGACTTAATTGATATAGCTGCAGATGGAACAATGATCTATGGAATAGACAGACCAAAGACATGTGATGAGCTCGATGATAAAGAGAAAAAGAGATTCGATGCTGATATCAGGGCTTCTAACATCATACTTCAAGGTCTTCCAAAAGATATCTACAAGCTGATCAATCACAACACCGAAGCCAAGGCAGTGTGGGATAATGTCAAGATGCTTCTCTCAGGTTCTGAACTTACTATGGAAGATAGAGAATCACAACTCTATGATGAATTTGAGCACTTCAAGATGAAACCAGATGAGAGTGTCTATGAGTATTACGTGAGATTCCACAAGCTTGTGAATGATATGAGAAACATCAAAATGACTATGCCAAACATTCAGCTGAACTCAAAGTTTGTGAACAACATGAATCCCGAATGGCACAAGTTTGTCACCTCTGTGAAGCTAACCAAAGGATTGAAGAATACAAACTATGAACAACTCTATGCCTTCCTTCTTCAGAATGAGAGACATGCTATGTTTGAAAAAAGGATTCTTAATCAGTTCAAAACCAACCAGGGAGAGATAAGCTCATCAAATGATTCAACTGCCTTCTACTCAAACATTGGAATTACCACCAAAGCATCTCAAGTTATACCCATGGGTAATGGTAATCACAAACTCATTCCTGATCCAATGTTCTAACAAGCTGATGCTGATGCACACGTGGGAAACTTCATTAATCAACTGGCTCTCATGATCAGTCAAAACATGAACTCTCTCCCACACACCAACAACAACCTCAGAACAGCATCTAATCCACACAATCAGGTCACTGTCAGAGATGGGAAGGTTATGGTACAACCAGTTCAAGAAAGGCAATATGAACAAGGAAGAGGTAGAGTTGATAGAGGGTATGTGGCAAATCAGAATAGGGGAAGGAATGGAAATCAAGGACAAGTAAAGCCGATCAAGTGTTACAACTGTGGTGGTGAGGGACATATTGCAAGGAACTGCACATTGCCAAAACGCCCTCAGAATGCCGAGTACTTCAGGGATAAGATGTTGCTAGGGCAAGCTCAGGACAATGGAGCAGCTTTGGATGAATAGGAGTTACTGTTTCTTGCTGAAGGGAATGCCAAGACATATGATGCTGATGTTGATGAACAGCCAATTCAGGAGATAGGTCATAATCATCAGAATGCCTTTCAAGTAGCTGATTGTGATGCATTTGACTCTGATGCAGATGAAGAACCTACTGCTCAAACAATCTTCATGGCTAGCATCTCACCTATGGTTTCTCCAAAGGTCTCTCCTGCACAACAAACTGGTCCATCCAAAGATAAAATCATTTCAGAGGTATTAAAACTATATGATAATGTTGATGAGCGAAAGATGCATAATGAAGTACAATCTCTTGAAACTTATGAATCAGATATTGATGATGAGGGTAATAGCAATATTGTCCCATATGATCAATATGTGAAGCAAAGTGAAAGTAAGGTTGTACCAAGTAATGCATCCTCTGCAGTCAATGATGACTATGTTTTTGAAGAATTCACTGCATGTGCCCCTGATGATTCTGTTGTCTCTGAACTGAATGCCTATAAAGAACGTGTTGCTACTTATGAACAACGTGCTAAATTTGAGTTGACCACCCGTGAGCAGGAAATGGATGACCAAATGCGTACAATTATTAGAAAAAGTAATTTTAGAGAAGAAATATTAAAACAAGAGTTAAACTCCTTACAAGAGGTACTCGAGGTTCAAACCTATACACCATCTCTATCGATGACATGATGAAGTCTTCTCCAATCTGCTTGCTGTCAAAGGCTTCTAAAACAAAGTCTTGGTTATGGCATCGTCGTCTCAATCACTTAAACTTAGGCACCATAAACAATTGTAAGATATAACTTTTCACATGCACATCAAACCATAACACAAAGTAGCATATAGATGGAATTCTAGAGAGAGAAAGTTAGAGGTTTAGGGAACTTAGTGAGAGAAAGTGAAAGATATTATTATGAGCTCCAACTCATTTATAGTCTTACATAAATCGCCACACAATGGGCTGTGGATCAGGCATACAGTGGGTAAAGACCCGTCCGTCCTCCACGGTGATACTTAACAAAATACTACTTAACTTAAGAATTACTACGACTACGAGCTTTCTAACGATTACATATACTTGAGGTGACCGACTCTTTAATACCGGGAATTTCTAATTCCTAACAATCTCCCCCTAAGGGAGGTCACCTCAATCATGTACCAAACACACATTGAATACAATCAGATATTACAATTAACAATTGACCTTGCATTCTTGATGTAGTCCTTTGCTCCTAAGCTCGTAGTCATTGATTCTTCACATTGCATGTTTGGTTATTCCAAGTGGAGGTCTTTTACTGATCCACGTGATGATAAGTTTGAGCCATCTTTGGAGATTATCAGCTATCAACAATCTCTGACACATCCTTCGTGGTGTTGGTATTATGTGATGTTGTGACTTTGGGACCGACATGCTCACATTCTGGATCATGATATCTTCTCATCAGAGTAGCGGAAGCTTTTGTTGAATCATGATATTGGCAGCAGCGTAGCAGAAACTTGGTGTGAAAATATCAGAGTCATTGATGCACTAATCATGATTTCTTTGAGTTGAATGTATTAAGTGAGCATGCGGCTATGGATTGACCGCTCCATTCTGATCAGCTGCAAACGTCGGGTGTACCTGCATACAACAGTTAGCAATAACTTGCACGAAAGTGTCTTTGATCACTTTCGTTGAATTGAGGTACACGGCCCACGGTTCCCCGTTGATCAGTATAAATACTGCCTGTGATCAGGTAGGATTCCTAAGAATCTCCTTGACAGGGTTTCGCAGCTGTTCTAGCTGTTCTCAAACCGGAACATCTCAAAGAAGACAACACGGAGTGAGTGAACCAGCGAATTTTAAGTCCACTGATTGATGAAAAGAGATTTGAAAAACAATCGTGTATTGCACAATAGAAATTGTTTTTGCAATACAACGAAGGTTTTATTGAAAATCAATTATCAATCATAAAAATACCTTTTGGTTTGAAAAGTGAGTACACGGTCGATGTGCTAAAGAAAAGAGTTTTTAAGCACAAAGACCGGTTTTTCAAAGGTATCCGTCAATCCATAACCTGAACCAGGTTTGATTCAAGAGATTGAATCGCCCCATTGTTTCTGTTCAGTTGTCACATGGTTGATCTATATAATAGATCTCACATGCCACCTACCAGGAGCTTGATTGATGTTGGCTCCAGAAGGCTTTCCATCTTCATTGTGAATATGTAAACACATCACTCAGATGTTCTGGCAATACCACAAGGATAATGCGTAGGACTCAAGATATAATCTCTCTTTCCACATTGTGTGAAACAGAGAGTCTTCATTGAAAGTGTCCTAATGAGATTTATTGATGATCTCGTGGCTCTAGACTCAATTTGTGCATATTTGGATCCTGTGCCGGAGACTAGGGAGAGGGTCTCCTTCTTCAATATCAACCATCTCTAAGAGAAAGTCGATAGATAATGTCGGTTCCCTGTGAGAATGAAACAAGTCCTTTTAAGAGGAACTTGAGTGGTTTGGAAAGTTGAAGTGCGGTGCGTCACTGGGTCCATGACGTCTTGTCTTCAATACCGATGTTACCATCAGTAGCATATGAATTGAACCCGGTTTCTGCCCTAAGGTTGAATAGAAGGAGGGCTATTTGTTTTCACCCTTTTCTCATTCAATTCTTTTTAATTCTTCAACCCCTTCAGTGCTTACCGAGACTTCATAGCTAGAACCTTGTTGGGTTTATTCCAGTACTAGCTCAGTCTCAGTCTGCACTCTTCCCATATCTCACTTTTCTCCTTTTATCATCATACCTAAGGACTTCTACACTAACTAGTGGATTGTCCCTGGGTAGATCCCTCCGGTTCTAGCGGATCATGGGAACCAATACCTAACCTTATCATCCTTATATCACCGTACATAAAGTAAAGTTGGTCGGTCAATTTGGTATTGTTCATCTGCCATTGGATCCAATTGAAAACCATTTGAAAAATCAATTCAGATACTTGTGATATATTATCAAAGCATTTTGTACCTGAATTGTTTTTGATATTTTTAGAATGAGAACTCCCCCTCAACATGTGCATCAAGTATTTGAAAATGTTTTGCACACGGAGGCAAGAGAAAGAATTAACTTCTTTGATTACCATTTTCTAAAAGATATCAACATCACTTCCCTCATCAAATCAAGTAGGTATAGCATTTCCGGGAAGGATGAGGTTTCCATGAATTTGCTCCCCCTCAATATGTGCCTCGAGGTTTGAAAAGAGTTTTGCACATACTAGAGGGAACCTGCACATTGGGATGAATGATCACGTTTCAAATCAAAGGTTTAATATAGATGCTCCCCCTCAACATGTGCATGTAAAATTTGAAATCGTTTGTCACATGTGGGAAGGACAGCATGTACACTCTTATGAAACCATTTACCGAATTATCAGTTTAAATCCAATTTAAATCACACATTCTCCCCCGATCACAATTATCAAAAACATTTGAGATTTGTGATCTCGTATAGATTTAAATTGATTTTGAAAGCTTTTAAGGAGAATTGTGACTTGATTGTGAAAGCGTTTGAACTGATAAGGATCGGATTTTAAGACTTTACACTCCATTGATAAAACATGCATGTATATCTTTGGAAAACAATTTAATGCCAAATAACTTTTTAATTTAATTGAAATCATTCTCCCCCTCAATCAATGACATAGATTGTTGATTGAGAGATAGAGATTTTGACAAATAAGTCCAGATGATTATCAAAAAATAGAGATCGAGTTATTTTTCAAAGCATTTGGTTTTCAGCAGATAAATGTTTATAGAATCAGAGCATGGAATGTGAAAACATGGTAAAACATGGCTCTGTTCTTTCTTTTAAAACCGGGTTATTGCCTGAAAATGACAATAAACCATTGTTTCTCTTTCTACCAAAAATATTTTTTGATTTTTTGAATTTTTTATTTTATTTTATTATTATTATTATTATTATTATTTTTTTATATAAAAATTCGAACAACATCTAAAGTCCCGTGTCATTCTTTGAATGACAACATCAAAACCGTAGATATTATCGAATCGAGAGAAACATGACAAACTGACAATATTTTTTGAAGATTTTTCGAATTTTTCAAATTTTTATGGATTTTGAAGGTTTTATATTTTTCTATTTGATTTTTGGAGTTTTATAATTTTGTATTTTGTTTTTCGAAAAAATATTTACAAGAGATAAATTAGTTTAAGAGAATGATGAAATGAGTACCGAGATAAAGATATCGTTCAGCACGTTGTAGAAGAAAGGAATCAACATCTCTTAAACTTTCGCCACCAAAGCATCCGAGGCTTCTAAGAAAATCGTCTGAACATGAGCCTTCTCAATTTGACTCTTTGGTAGCTTCCCCCCAAACCGACAAACATCGAATAAAGACCATTTCCCAAAGAAGTAGAGTTGAATACAAAGCGGTCTCATTGATTGAAGCTCAGCACCTTGAAGAACACGAGAACACCAAAGTAACAAGTTGAAACATTGATCGTCTCAGTGGTTATCAAATCCGGATTAACTGATTACGACCGATCACATGAACCTGTTGTGCATCCCCGATGTACACCTTACTCTTCAAGATTGACCAGTTGTCTAGTTAGGGGAACAATATATCAACATCTTCATTTTACCAAGTGCATTCCAGTTATATAACATATAACCAATCAGCACATAATGTACACATGTACCCAACAAGAGTAGAGATGATGACATCCACGTAACATGTTGAGTCACTAATCATCTCTGTGGATGTCAACTCTGAAATAACAGAATTAGCTCGATCAAGTGAACATGTTGTGCATATAACCGGAAGCACTTTATCATAAACCGTATATAAGATGTCGATAGGCAGTATCATCTCACGTTCCAAATATTCTTCTCACATTTCTTCCAACTGAACTCTGAAGTAACAAAAACCAAAGGTCTCCAGAGACCACTTCCCCCAAATAGTTGGAATAATATATCCTTCCCCCAAATAGTTTTGATACCTCAGAATCAGCAAAACATAATATATCCATAAACTTGAAATCTTGTGAGAAGAACTCAAATAGCCCAAGTGAATCCTGTGAGAATCAACTGCTACATAAACTCTCTCTGACTATCTTTATCAACCCATATGTAGACAATTTGAAGTGACCACTGTTGAAGAAAAACCCGATATACCAAACTTGAAACTGAAGTCGAATTCCCCGCATTTGTGTCTTAAGCTTGCACTTAAAGATGGAAGAACGGTGTCGAGAATCTATGCTTCAAGCAAATCTCTAAGTACTCACTACTCAAACAAAGTATGAGACATTAACACCTCTTGCGATTATCCACACCGTCATATGCGTGTGACACTGAGTAAAACAAAGTAACTCCTAATAGTGATAGTTAACCAGGTCTTCAATCATCCACCTCGACTGCTGGTAACTAGATAACCCAAGACTTCAACTCAAATACTTAAGCCCGAGCAAGTTATCAAATAAGAACACGCCTTTGTGAACATCAACTTCAACCTCAAATAAGTTATAACTGAGTAACTTCGAAGTAATCAACTTGTGTCAAATGTCCAACACGTGAATAAACATACAATCGGATGTACATTGACCCACTGACTGAACCGGAGCAAATGATTCATCAACGTCAATGCATTCTTCCTTACGGCATACATGTAGAAATTGGTCTGGAAGATTTACCAATAATGTTTTTAAGCGGATGAGGAAGTCATTTTCCTTAATGTTCATGTGGCTGATTTACAGAGTGCACATTTGGAGAAGAAAAAAAAACAATGATCCGTGAAGATTTGGCAAAGGAGTACCAAAGAGCGGATCACTATTCATGAGTGCAACTGCAATGATAGTCATTAACAACGCCTTGTGAAGTAACTGGAGATAAGGTTTCTTGAGAATTCCAAGAAGTACTTCTTAGATGGTGAACCAGTTGAGTCAATAGAAACCAGAGCATGAGCTTCAGAAGCTGGATGATCAACATTCGTTAGAGGTTGGAAGTACTCATCAAACATATCTTTGAAAAACAATGAATCCCAATTATCCTTAGTAATTGAAGCATTAGGCGTTGGAGGAGTGTCATCAAAAATCAAGCAATGAATCATTGCTAAAGAATCTGAGCAAGTCTAATTGGGGATTAAATTTTGGCTTTTCAATCTCCCCCAATTAGTGCTCTCCCCTAAATTGACGAAGATTTTCAAGTGTTCTTCTCAGCCCGGATTAAGAAGAAGTCTTTAGATCATCAAATGCAATTCGTCTTTAGTCTTCTAATCATGTAGCATTCAAATGTAGATTAGACTGTAGACTCGACCTTCTTCAAGATTATCCGAATGGGGAAATAGACAATTAACATCTTCTTCACACCAAAGGCATTCCCGTTAACTTGTAAATAGCAAATCCCCTTAATTAAAATCCCTCCCAATCAAACAAGAACAGAAAGATGTTCATCAAAGAAATCAGCCCAGCAACTAGAAGCACTTTGTCATTTAATCATATCAGCCCGTGTGAAGATGTCAACCAACGGCTCTTAGAAGAAACTACATGTGAAGATGATCCGATAAGAAGAATCTCGGTTCTTACATGGGTTAGGAGCCGTTTGACCATATATTCTCAAATATCAGTCAACCATGCAAAAAATTCACACTTCTTCTCCCCCTCAAGAATTGCATACAGAGATGCCATTCTTGATTAACCAAGTGATTATCATCCAAATGTATTATATTCACACTTCTCCCCCGCAAAATTAGCACATGATGTCGCCATCTTCATTATATTGAGCAAGAGGAATAAGAGTAATTATCAGTAGTCCGGTTCACTTGATGACTGAAGCGCATGGAAAAAGCATGAAGCATGTTGATGAAGAATGTCGATGAGAATGGTCATAAACATCAAGATTTCTCATCTTAAGAAGATAAAGCGCACTGAAGCGTACACCTTTCTTTTTTTTGAGGAATGGGGCTTGAAGTGTTATCTGCAGACGCCATTATGATGAAGTACGAGGCCTGAACTGAAGTGAACAGACGTCATTGTTAAGAGCCCTGTAATATGTTTAGAGCCGCCCGAATCCAAATACCAAGAGACGATTTGTACGACCTGCTTTGGACAACAGACGAAGACAGAGAATTGGAAACATTGGATCCCCACGTGCTGATGGGTTCCTTTTGGTTAGCACAAACAGTCTTTGAATCAGCAGAAACCCTAGATGCAATGGCATTATCCCTAGGCGCTGAACTAGTAGAAGCATCAGACTTAGTCAAATGACATTTTGTGCTTAATGGGATTATTCTACCAGTTGGCTTCCAAACCTTAACAGGCACTATTCTAGGCATAGTGGATCTAGCTAAGGGGTAAGGTTTGCCATTCGTTAATATTTGACCTGTGGGCTTCCACTGAAATCCTATATTTGTAAACACATTCCCTGTAGGTTTCCAAGATTGCTTAATCTGTTTCGCTCTTCAAACTTTCTTAACTGGGTTATGAATCTTAGACCTCAGAAATAACACATCACATTTATCATGATTACCAGAAAATAAACATTTTTTACATGTTTTGCAGACAGCATGAGGCCTCGAATTAATTTCAGTAAGCTTAGAGCTAATACAAGAACTAACACGATTCTTTTTGTTCAAATCAAACTTCTTGTCCCTATGGTGTTCTTTCACTTCCTTATCATGAACACTTTTAGTTTGCGTAATCCTATCCTTCTTTGCATTGCTTCTAGGTTTTGACCCGCTAACTTTAGTGTCAATCTTAACATCTGTAGAAGTAACGATGGGAACATTACATGGCTTCACTACTTTCTGCATTTCTGGTCTAGAAGTGCTGGGATCTGAAGTTCTAAGAGGCACATCAAAGGTTGCTTGCTTGAATTTTGACATGGAACAAGGCATATCAAGGGTCACATGCTTGGATTTAGGCATAAAACAAGGCACAACTATTCTATCTCGCCTATTGCTAGATTTCGGACTTGTGACAATTACATACTCTAAGAGTTCCTGAGATCGTTTGGCATCCATGCAAGCATAGGCTATAGTACTATCAAAAGGTTTTTCTAATCTTTCATCTTCAACAATCTCACGGAGACCCTTCAAACTTTCCTTAAGGTATGAGAGATATGCTTTATGTGCAAGTTCATTATTCCTAATGGGCGGGGGAATATATAACATATCGATAGCAAATTTATCACAAGCAGAAACCTTAGGAACAGAGTATTTGCAATTTGGAATTGGCAACTTTCCTTTCACCTCACGCTTCAGATTCTCAATATCGTTAAGTAAAGAAGTTATCTTTTCAATTTGTTTATCATGATTAACTTTAAATGAATCACATAACTCTTTGTTTTGATCATTAACCTTTGAAATTTCAGCTTTAAAACAATCATTTTCCTTTTGCAAGTTATCAATTATGTTTTGAAGTTGGAAATTCTGAGAATCTAAAGGTGGAGGCATATGGGAACCAGTCACATCCTTCTTTTCACCTTTTAGTTGTGAAATTTGGGCTTTCAATCTTTTGATCGTGTTATAATGAGCTCGAATTTGTTCATCACGTTTGCTAATTTCAAAAACTGCATCAAACTCAGGAGCATCAGAGGATGTCTTGATATTTGAGGTTTTAACATTTTCTTTGATATGTTGATGTTTTAATTGCAAAGCAAGATGTTCAACTTCTAATTTAGAATAATGTTTGACCAAGTTATCATGATCATCCTGTTCTATTTTCTCATGCAATTTTGAATTTGTTGTTTCAAGCTCAATGACACGATCATGGGAGACTTTCAGAGCAACAGATAAATCATGAAATTGAGAAGCATTAATGGAACAATTTGTAGCAGTGAAAAACACATCTTGAGCAATACATTCAGAAATCAGATTCTCATTCAGTGTATGCAAGTTCTTCCTTTCAATCTCACTATATTTTAATTCTCTCTCATAGTCACTAACCTCAACAATCATTGCATCAAATACCTTTTCCATTTCTTTAATATCAGAATGCGTCCCCTTTTTAAGACTCTCAAATTGATCTTTTAGTTGTTTAAAGAAAGGCATGACCTCAGTTAAATAGCATTCTTTAGTTTGCTCAAAACCCCTTTCCCCTTCAGTTATACCGGTGGGTGTGATCCTTTTCTTACAAGTTTTCTCAAAATCAACAAATAGTTGAAAGATAACATATTCACTGATTAAGGTCTTGCTTTTAGTGGCAAGAGATCTAGGAACTAAGTGCATCGGTGTATTAGGAGGATACACAGTTGATTTAGGCAGTTTCCTACAAGGGGGATTCTTTTCAACAAGATTTTCAGCTTTTTGCATTTCCATATCCTTTTTCCAGAACACTTGTTCAGGGGTTAATAGAGTCTGAGGCTTAAACTTGTTCAAGGAGATCCAATTTTCTTTAGTGTAATTATGGGGTTTGATCGTTATGTTATTCTTTTTACACTTAGGATCATTTAGCTTCTTATCCATTATCTCCCTAGATGCAATATCTAGTTTTCTATCTTCCTCAGTGCACTCAATGCAACTAGGTGTCTGTCTAGGTTTAAGAATCTCATTTCCATCATAGATTACATTTTGAGCTGCTTTTGCTTTCTTACCATACTCAGGATTGGGTTTATCTATAATGGGAACACTGTGCTTATCGCTTAAGACTCTGTGCTTAGTGATCATGTGAGCAGTCTGAATGGTATTCCCTTGTACGTACAACTTATTTTCAAGCTTGTTTTTCAAAGTTTTTAGATTGGAAAAATCATTCAAAAGTTTTGATTCCTTAGCCTTGAATTCTTGCTTAAGCATTTTAACATTTTCTTGAAGTTCGTGTTTTTGCTTAGCAGTTTTAGAAAGCTTTTCTTGTAAGGAGTTTAACTCTTGTTTTAATACTTCTTCTCTAAAATTACTTTTTCTAATGATTGTACGTATTTGGACATCCATTTCCTGCTCACGGGTTGTCAACTCAAACTTAGCACGCTGTTCATAAATAGCAACTTGATCCTTATAGGTATTGAGTTCAGTGGTCAAGGGATCATCAGGCACAAATGCAGTGTACTCATGCAATTCATAATCATCATTTTGAGAAGAAGATGCATACCTAGGTACTGCAGAAACTTTCATGCAACTTTCCTCTGCATTAACGTGCACAGGTTGTGGCCGGTGCATCTCTATCTTGGGTACATCCGAAGCTTCCATGGAGCGTTCCTTTGCATTAGCTTGCACGGGTTGTGACTGGTGCACCTCTCTCTCTTGTGAACATGAGAATGAAGATTCTATTTTAGCATTGTCCGACTCATCATTATTTGTTTTCTCTAACATTCTGCATTCAGCAACACCCGATTCTTCCACAGATACATTACCCAACTTATCACAACAATCTCTCAACTGCACCTGACACTCATTCACTTTTTCATCCTTTTGTGCAGTTTCCTCAATGTACTTTTTCACATTATCCATGAGTTGGATAAATGTCTCAATGAATTCCTGAATTTCCATTCCAGTATGTTTTTTGAAGGAAATTCCAGTCAAGTGTTGATCGTAATCTGCTGAATATTCCCCACTGATGAATGGCTGAAATTGTTTGTAGATTACTTGAAGAGCTGCACTGGAACCATCTTTTTGAACTTCTTCATTGGTAAGTTGCAGCTTTAAATGCTCTAAGTTCAACAGCAAGCTTCTTGTCAATGTAGGTAAGTCCTGGCGGAAAAGAGCACTACATGTTCGATCCCCAGCTACGGATAACAACTGTATGAGGTGTAGATGAAGTATTTGATAGGGCTCAATGCTGCATTCCATTTGCATGGCATTCTGTAGCAGGTGCAATTCATTCTCATTGTACTCAGAACATGAAGATCTCACATCCTCGTTGTTTAATTCAAACATCTTTAATCGTTCAGTGTAGCATCCATTATCATTATTATCCACAGCATCATACAATTTAAGCACTTCTGAAATCACTGGGTCAGTAGAGTAAGACATGATGTGGTAGAATGCACAGGATTTTACCAGTCTATGATTTAAACCGAGAAATAGAATCTTTCGCGGGATTTTACTAAAATCAAGACTAAACCGTTAAGCAATGACCAATGGAATGTGTTAAGACGACTAATGGATCGACACAATGATAGACAATTGTGTGTTAGGTCTTATGATTGTTTGTGGGATAAGCAAAGATGTTGTTTGGTTGTGATTCAGATTGGTTTATGCCCGTTTTTCCTGAGAAATTTAGGTCTAAAAACTTAAAAACCTCAATAACTTCTGTTCGGAGCGGATTTAGACCTCAAAGATTTAGTTTATTCGGCGGTCTATTCTCCTCGTTCTCACGGTCGTTTTGATGGGTAGAACGCTGAAAACGGAGTTACGGTTCAAAAGTTATGGCCGTTTGAAGTTTTGACGGGAAAAATCAACCAAGTCGCTACGAATTCTTGAACCAAGTCGCTAACAACTAATTCGCTACACCACTAAGTCGCTAGAGTTCCAAGTCGCTAGCCAGATGTAAGTCGCTAAGTAGTAACTCGCTAAGACTCAAGTCGCTAGCAAAATTTTGGCAGCAATTCGCTACTCAAGTCGCTAAAGATGCAAGTCGCTAAAGAGCAACTCGCTACAGACCAAGTCGCTACCACCAAGTCGCTACCCGTAGTGGAGAGTCCACTACTTATACTGTAAGTCGCTAGATCTAACTCGCTAGGTCTAAAACTGTAACTCGCTACAAATTTGTAAAGCAAGTCGCTACGAAGAAAGTAGTCCGTGAGCTAAGTCGCTAGCAAGAAAAAACCATATAAACATCACTTTTCAATCCAAAAACAACCCAACCAAGATGATTCAAGCTTACCAAATGAAAACCTAAACACTTGTGATGATTCTAAACATAAAAGTACCAACAAAATTCAAACTTTAACACAAGAAATCACCCAAATGATGCAAAAACCACTAAACTTTTTCAAACTCAAAAACCACCTAAAAACCACTATAAATCCAAAGATGTGCAAGATATGATCTAACCATGGCTCTTGATACCAATTGTAAGATATAAGTTTTCACATGCACATCAAACCATAACACAAAGTAGCATATAGATGGAATTCTAGAGAGAGAAAGTTAGAGGTTTAGGGAACTTAGTGAGAGAAAGTGAAAGATATTATTATGAGCTCCAACTCTCTACCTTGGAAGGTAGAGAGTATTTATAGTCTTACATAAATCGCCACACAATGGGCTGTGGATCAGGCATACAGTGGGTAAAGACCCGTCCGTCCTCCACGGTGATACTTAACAAAATACTACTTAACTTAAGAATTACTACGACTACGAGCTTTCTAACGATTACATATACTTGAGGTGACCGACTCTTTAATACCGGGAATTTCTAATTCCTAACAACAATCTTTCCAGAAAGGATCTTGTCAGAGGCTTACCCAGATTAAAATATGAAAAATATCATCTTTGTTCAGCTTGCCAATTGGGAAAAAGCACGAAATATGCCCACAAACCAAAACCCACAAACTCTGTAATGGAAGTTCTTCATACCCTTCATATGGATCTGTGCGGACCAATGAGAGTGCAAACGATAAATGGGAAGAAATACATTCTAGTAGTTGTTGATGACTACTCTCGATTTACTTGGGTAAAGTTTTTGAGGACAAAGGATGAAACTCCAGATGTCATCATCAAACTAATCAAACAGCTTCAGGTTCGACTCAACAATACATTCAGAATTGTTCGAACAGACAATGGCACAGAGTTTGTTAACAAAGACTTAATTCAGTTTTATGAAAGTGTTGGAATCAGTCATCAAAGAAGTGTTCCGCGAACTCCTCAAGGTGTAGTTGAAAGACGAAATCGAACTCTTGTAGAAGCCGCAAGAACAATGCTAATTTATTCAAAGGTTCCAATGTTTCTATGGGCTGAAGCCATTGCCACTGCTTGCTACACCCAAAATCGTTCCCTTATACACACCTCTCATGGAAAAACTCCATATGAACTTGTTCATAAACGAAGGCCTGATCTCTCCTACCTTCGTGTGTTTGGTGCCTTGTGTTATCCAACGAATGATGGTCAAGACTTAGGAAAATTAAGAGCAAAGGCAGATATTGGAGTTTTTGTTGGTTATGCACCAAACAAGAAGGGTTACAGAATCTACAACAAGAGAACCCGAAATATCATGGAAACAATTCACGTTACGTTCGATGAGCTGACCGGTCAAATGGCTCCTGGACAATCCAGTTCTGGACCCGCACTTCAAAACAGTCCCATTGGTTCATCCCTTGTACCAAATTCCTCTCCAGCAACTCCATATGTACCTCCAACTGAAGATGATTTGAAGAAATTGTTTGATCCAATGTTTGATGAACACTATGAGCCAAGTGCTAATGAACTATCAATTCCTACAATAGAGGCTGCTCATATCCCTGTGAATGAAGTCAATCCTTCAGTCTCAATATCACTCTGTCTCATCAACAAATCATCAATCTTCAAATGTACATTATGGAACTGTTTCTGGCATCAATGATGAAGTTAATCCCTTTGCTACTCCTGAAGATGCTCCATTTGAAAACATATTTGCTCCTGAATCATCATCAGAACCATCTTCTTCAGGAGACATCGACTCTGCTACTTCAGTCCCTCAACAACAGCCACATGAACACCTCAGAAAATGGACTCACGATCATCCATTAGACAACATCATTGGAAATCCCTCTCGTCCAGTATCCACATGGAAAAAACTGGCAACCGATGCCTTATGGTGCTTCTTCAACTCCGTACTCTCTAAGATCGAACCAAAAGATGTTAAAACCGCCATGAATGAAGACAGCTGGTTCAATGCTATGCAAGAAGAAATTCATGAGTTTGATTGACTTGATGTATGGGAATTAGTGCCTGCTCCAGATTGTGCTATGATCATTGCTCTAAAATGGATCTTCAAAGTGAAACTTGATGAGCATGGTGATGTGTTAAAGAACAAGGCTCGATTGGTTGCAAAAGGATACTGTCAAGAGGAGGGTATTGACTTTGAAGAATCATTTGCTCCTGTTGCTCGTATCGAGGCAATCAGAATATTCTTGGCTAATGCTGCAAGTAAGAACATGATAGTCTATCAAATGGATGTAAAGACGGCATTTCTTAATGGAGATCTTAAAGAAGTCGTCTACGTCAGCCAACCTGAAGGCTTTGTGAATCCAGAGCATCCTACTCACGTTTATCGTTTGAAGAAGGCTCTTTACGGTTTAAAGCAAGCTCCAAGGGCATGGTATGATACGCTATCAAAAGTTTCTTCTATCTACTGGATTCAGCAAAGGAGCAGTTGATCCTACATTGTTCACCAGAAAGTCAAGCAAACATTTAATTCACGTTCAAATTTATGTTGATGATATCATCTTTGCCTCGACTGACCCCAATGAGTGTGACCATTTTTCAAAAGAAATGGGTTCTAAATTTCAAATGTCAATGATGGGACAAATGTCATTTTTCTTGGGATTACAAATTTCACAAAGTCCCGGAGGCATTTTTATAAATCAATCTAAATATGCAAATGAGATTTTAAAGAAATTTGGATTTGATTCTAGTGACCCTGTTGACACTCCCATGATTGAACGTACTAAACTAGATGAGGACCACTCAGGGATCATGGTAGACCAAACAAAATATCGTAGTATGATTGGATCCCTGATGTACCTCACAGTTAGTAGACCAGACATCTTGTTCGCTGTTTGCATGTGTGCTAGATACCAGGCTAAGCCTACTAAAAAGCACCTTGAAGCGGTTAAACGGGTCTTTCGGTATCTCCAAGGAACCATCAATATGGGACTTTGGTACCCGAAGGACACCGGTATGTCACTAACAGCCTATGCAGATGCTGATCATGCAGGATGTCAAGTTACTCTTCGAAGTACGTCTGGAGGTGCTTAGTTTTTGGGTGATAAGCTTGTGAGCTGGTCTTCAAAGAAGCAAATGAGTACTTCTATTTCCTCTATAGAGGCTGAATACATAGCCATGTCATCTTGTTGTGCTCAAATCCTATGGATGAGATCCCAATTATCTGACTATGGCTTTGAATTCAACAAAATCCCTCTGTACCGTGATAATAAAAGTGCTATTGCTCTCTCATGCAACAACGTACAACACTCAAGAGCAAAGCACATCGACATTCGACATCATTTCATCAGGGAGCAAGTTGAAAATGGTGTGGTGGAACTATACTTTGTGAGGACAGAATATTAGTTAGCAGACATCTTCACCAAAGCTCGTCCAAGAGAACGTTTTGAGTTTATTCTTCCACGACTTGGCTTGAAAAGCCTTCAACCAGAAACACTCAAACGTCTTCAAGAGGAAGAAGAGGAGTAAAAGATTTTCCTTCATCTATCTCTTGTAAATATTTATTCGAAAAACAAAATACAAAATTATAAAACCTTCAAAAATCAAATAGAAAAATATAAAACTTTCAAAATTCATAAAAATTTGAAAAATTCGAAAAATCTTCAAAAAAAATATTGTCATTTTGTCATGTTTTTTCTCGATTCGATAAATATCTACGGTCTTGATGCTATCATTCAAATAATGACACGGGACTTTAGATGTTGTTCGAATTCTCTTAAAAAAAAAAAAAAAAAAAAAAAAAAAAAAAAAAAAAAAAAAAAAAAGTTTATTGTCATTTCAGGCAGTAACCCGCTTTTCAAAGAAAGAACAAAGCCATGCTTTATCTTGGTTTTCAAATCTAATGCTCTGATTCTTTAAACAAATCCTTACTATCTAATGAAAACTAATTGCTTTGAAAAATAACTCGGACTCTATTTTTTGGAAATCATTTGGACTTAAAGTGTGTCAAAATATCTATCTCGCAATCAACAACTTAGGTCATTGATTGAGGGGGAGAATGATTTCAATTAAATTAAAAAGTTACGTGTCATTCAATTATTTTCAAAAGATAATCATGCATGTTTAATCAATGGAGTCCAAAGTCTCAAAATCTGATCCTTATCAGTTAAAACGCTTTCATAATCAAGTCACAATTCTCCTTAAAAGCTTTCCAAATCAATTTAAATCTACAGAGATCACAAATCTCAAATGATTTGATAATTGTGATCGGGGGAGAACTTGTGATTTAAATTGGATTTAATCTGATAATTCGGTAAATGGTTTTATAAGGATGTACAAGCTCTCCTTCCCACATGTGCCAAACTATTTCAAATTTTCGATGCACAGGTTGAGGGGGAGCATCTATCTTAAACCACAAAGATCTGAAACATGATCAATTTGTTTCAATGTACAGTCTGTTCCCTCTTGTATGTGCAAAACTCTTTCAAACCTCAAGGCACATATTGAGGGGGAGCAAGCTTATGAAAACCTCATCCTCCCTTATATGATTTATCTACTTGTTTTGATCAGGGAAGTGATGTTGATATCTTTTAGAAAATGGTAATCAAAGAAGTTAATTCTTTCTCTTGCCTCCGTGTGCAAAACGATTTCACTTGATGCACATGTTGAGGGGGAGCTCTTGTTCTAAAAATATCAAAAACAATTCAGGTACAAAATGCTTTGATAATATATCACAAGTATTTGGATTGATTCTCAAATGGCTTTCAATTAGTTCCAATGGCAGATGAAATACACCAAATAGACCGACCAACTTTACTTTATGTATGGTGATATAAGGATGATAAGGTTAGGTATGTGTTCCCATGATCCGCCAGAACCGGAGGGATCTACCCAAAGGCTATCCACTAGATAGTGTAGAAGTCCTTAGGTATATTGAAAAAAAAGGAGAAAAGTGAGATATGGGAAGAGTGCGGACTGAGACTGAGCTAGTACTGGAATAAACCCAACAAGGTTCTAGTTATGAAGTCTCGGTAAGCACTGAAGGGGTTGAAGAATGAAAAAGAATTGAATGTGAAAAAGGGTGAAAAGAAATAGCCCTCCATTTATTCAACCTTAGGGCAGAAACCGGGTTCAATTCATATGCTACTGGTGGTTACCAAGGTAACATCGGTATTGAAGACAAGACGTCATGGACCCAGTGACGTGCTGCACTTCAACTTCCCAAACCACTCAAGTTCCTCTTAAAAGGACTTGTTTCATTCTCACGGGGAACCTACATAATCTATCGACTTTCTCTTAGAGATTGTTGATATTGAAGAAGGAGACCCTCTCCCTAGTCTCCGGCACAGGAACCAAATGTGCACAATTGAGTCTAGAGCCACAAGATCATCATTAAATCTCATTAGGACACTTTCAATGAAGACTCTCTGTTTTACACAATGTGGAAAGAGAGATTATATCTTGAGTCCTACGCATTATCCTCGTGGTATTGCCAGAACATCCGAGTGATATGTAAACATATTCACAATGAAGATGGAAAGCCTTCTGGAGCCAACATCTAACAAGCTCCTGGTAGGTGGCATGTGAGATCTATTCAATAGATCAACCATGTTACAACTGAACAGAAACAATGGGGCGATTCAATCTTTTGAATCAATCCTGGTTCAGGTTATGGATTGACGGATACCTTTGAAAAACCGGTCATTGTGCTTAAAAACTCTTTTCTTTAGCACATCGACTGTGTACTTATATTTCAAAAATAAAAGGTGTTTATGATTGATAATTTATTTTTATCAAAACCTTCGTTGTATTGCAAAAACAATTTCTATTAAGCAGTACACGATTGTTTTTCAAATCTTTTCTTATCAATCGGTGAATCTCAATTCGCTGGTTCACTCACTCCGTGTTGTCTTCTTTGAGACGTTCTGGTTTGAGAACGGCTAGAACAGCTGCGAAACCCTGTCAAGGAAATTCTTCGGAATTATACCTGATCACAGGCAGTACTTGTACTGATCAACGGGGAACCGTGGGCCGTGCACCTCAATTCAACAAAAGTGATCAAAGACACTCTTGTGTGCTTTATTGCTAACTGTTTTATGCAGGAACATCCTACGTTTGCAGCTGATCAGAATGGAGCGGTCAATCCATAGCTGCATGCTCATACTACACATTCATCTCGAAAGAGATCATGATTAGTGCATCAATGACTCTGATATTTTCACTCTATGCTTCTGCTACGCTGCTTCCAATATCATGAATCAACGAAAGTTTCCGCTACTCTGATGAGAAGATATCATGATCCAGAATGTGAGCATGTCGGTCCGAAAGTCACAACATCACATTATACCAACAACACAATGGATGAGTCAGAGATTGATGTTTGCTGATGATCTCAAAACTGGCTCAAAACTTATTATCACGTGGATCACTAAAAAGACCTCCACTTGGATTAACCAAACGTGCAATGAGAAGAATCAATGACTACGAGCTTCAGAGCAAAGTACTACATCAAGAATGCAAGAACAATTTTTAATGTAATATCTGTTTGTATTCAATGTAATTTTAGTATATGTTTGAGGTGACCTCCCTTAGGGGGAGATTGTTAGGACTTAGTAAATCCAAGTATTAAAGAGTCGGTCACCTCAAGTATATGTAATCGTTAGTAAGCTCGTAGTCGTAGATTAATATAAGTTAAGTAGTATTTAGTTTAAGTAACACCGTGGAGGACGGACGAGTCTTTACCCACTGTATGCCTGATCCACAGCCCGATAGGTGGTGATTTATGTAAAGACTATAAATACTCTCTACCTCTCAAGGTAGAGAGTTAGAGCTCATAATAAGATTTTTCTTCTCTCACTAAAGTTCCCAAACCTCTAACTTTCTCTCTCTAAAACCTCTTATTCGCCTATTTGATCTTGTGGTTTAGTGTGTTTATGAAATCCAATATGTTACACCTAGGAAAAAATATCTAAGAGGTCTTTTAAAGGGTTGTAACGTTAGGCTTACGGTAGGGAAACAAAGGGTTTGGTTGGATAGGCGATTTAGTGGTGGCAAGTCAAAAATCTTTATGTTACAAGCATGAGAAGAATGGCGTTGCTAAGCCAAGGCTCGACTCTCTAAACTCTAGATAACTTGAAACAAACAAACATAAAATTAAAGATAGATGTAGGATGGTAGCCCGTATGTTTTTTTTAATTTTTTTTCACTCTCTTTTTCTTCTTTTTTTCGATTTTTATTTTATTTTATTTTATTTATTTATTTTTAATTTTTTTTTGCATACACTTTTACTCTACCATCCTCTATAATAACATCAAAATATAAGGGATTTATATGCACATCCCTACACTTGAGTTTTTATTACTCTAATACTAATTTGACCCGAATTGAAAAGATCAAAACACTTGGAGTACATTATTACGTAGATAAAGGGAATTTGAATTTAACGTTCTTTTCCGTCACTCCATAAAATTTAACTTTACCCATGAGTCCCAATCGTCCCAAAACTGTGTACAAAGGATATGACTCGACTTAGCAACCATGCAAGTAACTAGATAATTGAACTAAGGGTTTAGTATGATAACAATAATGCACTAAAAGTGAGTGCATACAAGGTAGGCTAAGGCGATTTGGGTGTACATTTGGGGGTGGATTGTAAATAATGCTCTTCATTGATATTCTGAAAAATCGAAATATCACGAGAACCGCGAAAAGGATAGGCTCTGAGGGGTTAACTAGGGGTATCGTGTACTAAAGATGAGTACAACGCAAGGGTGTGGGGGAATTACTCAACCGATGTGGAAGAAGTAATTATAATACGGGTATCAAATAAGGGTTATCCTAATGCCTCTTATCATTTAGTTATTCCTAACTACACAAGTGTAGTCTCACTACCGATCTCGGGATGCATCACAAAACAAGTTCTAGAATCTATTATACTACCGGTACACTCTCGAAGCATTAAAGGTGAATGCTTTAATTCCTACAAATCTAGGGGCGAACCTCACATTTTTTGGGTGGAATTTGAGTGGTAAAGGGTTTTTGTGCTAGTCATATAACTTCCTATTCACGCCTTTGACAGTAAGCAGATGGGTGAAGATTTCATCGTATCTTCGATAGAGATGGTGTATAGGTTTGAACCACGAGTTCCTCTGAGAAGTTCCACACCATCAAGTTCTCTAACAAAGCAAGTATGTTTCTTGAAGTCCACTTCTAAATCTGAGTCACAAAATTGTCCGACAGAAAATAGATTATGTCCAAGACCTTCAACATAATATACCCTGGAAATCACACTGTTTCCAACCACGTAATCTCCATAACCCATAATAGCACCAAAATGATCATTTTCGAATCTCACAGTTCCAATGAATTTACTCACGAAGTTCATGAGCCGTGACCGGTATCCAGTCATATGCTTGGAACAGCCTGAGTCCAGGTACCACAGAACGATTTGAACGATCTGCAGTTGAACACAGACAAGAATGGATAACTGGATAATTGGGATCCCCATGCAAGAATGGGTTCCATTTGGTTAGTAACAGTGATTGGAACACCCACATCAGAAGTAGAAGCAATGGAATCATCAGAAATAAATGCAGTGCTAGTGTCCGTATTTGACCTATTCAAAGTGTGTTCACTTCTTAAGGGAATAGTTCTACCAGTAGGCATCCAGTTTCTAGTGGGCATTGGCTTAGCAATTTTAGGGCACAACTCATTAATCTTACGGCCATTAGGTATCCATTGATAACCTATATTACTAAATTCTCTTCATGTAGGTTTCCACTATTTTCTAACTTTCTTTCACCTTTGCCTTTTTGCCTTTTTAGCTTGAATTTTAACATTAACAATTTTAGCTGGGCATTTAACAACATTAGACAAATCATTCACACCACATTCAAGATTAGTAACAGAAACCACACAATCATCATTACATGTTTTGCCAAAAGTAGTAAAATTCGCATTAATTACGGTACGCTTAGAGCTAACACTAGAATCAACACGATTCGTCTTATTCAAATTCTCCCTAAGGTGTTCTTCTACTCTCTTCCACTGAACATTCCTAGCATGCAAGGTCTTATCATTCTTTGTGTTGCCTTGAGGCTTTGACCCGCTTGCTTTGGTGTCACTTCTTACTCCTGTAGAGGGAATTGGAACATTAGTTGATTTTGCTACTTTTTGCATTCCTGAACTAGAAGTGCAGGGATCTGAACTACTTGAAGGCACATTAGTGTTCACTTTCTTAAAACTGGGCATAGAATGGTTTGTATGCTTGGCATTAGGCATAGAACAAGGCATAACAGCTTTTCCTTTTGCACCTAAGGATTTAGGACATGTTGCTATTAAACATTCTAGCAGTTCTTGAGATCGTTTGGCTTGAATGCACGCAAACCTAATTTCACTGTCAAGAGGCTTATTTATAAAATCCTCTTCCACAATCTCACGGAGACATTCTAGACTATCCTTAAGGTGAGCACAATAGTTGTGAAACACATGTTCATTATTCCTAAGATGAGGAGGAATGTATTTAACAGTTACAGTATATTTGCAGTCTGAGGATGACTTTGATGCAACATTCTCATTAAAAACAAGTGGCAGTTTCCCTTTTTCCTGACTCCTCAGATTCTCAATTTCCTTTTGTAAAGACGTTATTTTTTCGTTGTTTTTGTCACGAGTGACTTTCATCGAATCATATAACTCTTTAAAGTGTCGTTTAACTTTTTTCATTTTCTTCTAGAAAACTCTCGTTTTCTTTTTGTAAAGCAATAACTAAGTTTTGAAGATGAAAAGTTTAAGAATATTGAGAATCTAAAGGAGGAGGCATTTGGGAGCCAGTCACATTGTTCTTTTCACCCTTTAATTGAGAGATTTGGGCTTTCATATTTCTGATCGTGTTACAATGAGCTTGAATCTGTTCGTCACGTTTGGGCTTTCAAACTCTGGAACATATGAGGATGTCTTGATATTTGAGGTTTTGACATTTTCTTTAAGATGTTGATATTTTAGTTGTAAATCAAAATGTTCAACTTCTAGTTTAGAAAGATGTTTTATCAAATTATCGTGATCATCCTGATCAATTTTCTCACTTAGTTCTGAGTTTTTGTTTTCAAGCTCAATGACACGATTATGGGAAACTTTCAATGCAATAGATAATTCATGAAATCGAGAAGCAGTAATAGAGTGCTTAGTAACAGTATAAAATACATCTTGAGCAACACAACTCGAAATCAAATTCTCATTTAAAATATGCAAGTTCTTTCTTTCAACTTCATTGTATTTGAGTTCCTGTTCATAGTCATTGACCTCAACTATCATTGCATCAAATTCCTTTTCCATTTCTTTAATATCAGAATTAATTCCTTTTTGAAGACTCTCAAATTGACCTTTTAATTGTTTAAAGAAAGGCATGACCTCAGTTAAATAACATTCTTTAGTTTGCTTAAAACCCCTTTCCCCCCAGTTATTCCTGTAGGTGTGATTCTGTTCTTACATGTTTTCTCAAAATCAACAAACAGCTGATAAACAACATACAGGCTGATTAAGGTCTTGCTATTAGTGGCAATAGATCTAGGAACTAGATGCATTGGTGTATTTGGAGGATACACAGTAGCTGCAGGCATTTTCCTAAGGGGAGTGTTTGTTTCAACAAGTACATTAACTTTTAGCTTGTCCATATCTTTCTTCCAAAAGATCTGTTCTGGGGTTAATTGAGTTTGAGGCTTAAACATGTTCAAGGATATCCAATTTTCCTTAGTGTAATCATGGGTTTGATCGTTATGTTATTCTCTTTACACGCAGGATCGTTAAGCTTCTTATTCATTTTCTTCCTAGATGCATCATCTAATTTTCTATCTTCCTCAGTGCATTCAATGCAACTAGGTTTCTGTCTAGGTTTAAGAATATCATTGCCATCATAGATTAGATTTTGAGCAGCTTTTGCTATCTTACCATACTCAGGGTTGGATTCCTTTATAATGGGGGTACTATGCTTATCGCTGAGAACTCTATGCTTAGTGATCATATGAGCAGTCTGAATGGTGTTCCCTTGTACGTACAACTTGTTTTCAAGCTTGTTTTTCAAAGTTTTTAGATTGGAAAAATCATTCAAAAGTTTTGATTCCTTAGCATTGAATTCTTGCTTAAGCATTTTAACATTTTCTTGAAGTTCTTGTTTTTGCTTAGCAGTTTTAGAAAGCTTTTCTTGTAAGGAGCTTAACTCTTGTTTTAATACTTCTTCTCTAAAATTACTTTTTCTAATAATTGTACGCATTTGGTCATCCATTTCCTGCTCACGGGTGGTTAACTCAAACTTAGCACGCTGTTCATAAATAGCAACTTGTTCTTTATAGGCATTTAGTTTAGAAATAACAGAATCCTCAGGGGCACATGCAGTGTATTCATCAAAAATATAGTCATCATTGACTGCAGAAGATGCATCACTTGGTACAGTCTCGCTTTCACTTTGTTTCATATATTGATCATATGGGACAACATTTATATTACCCATATTTTCAATATCTGACTCAAAAGTTTTAGTTGATTGTACTTTGTCATGTATCTTTTGCTCATCAACATCATCGTATAGTTTTAATACCTCTGAGACGATTGATTCTTTGGATGGACCAGCTTGCTGTGGTGAGGGGACCTTTGGAGAGACCATTGAAGAAATGCTAGCCATGAAGATAGGATCACAGTCGGCGACTTGAAAGGCATTCTGATGATTATGACCTATCTCCTGAATTGGTTGCTCATCCACATCTGCATCATATGTCTTTGCATTGCCCTCAGCAAGAAACAACAACTCCTCTTCATCCAACACAGCTCCATTATCCTGAGCTTGCACTAGTAACATCTTGTCTTTGAAGTACTCTGCATTTTGAGGGCGTTTTAGAGAAGTGCAGTTCCGTGCTATGTGTCCATCACCACTACAGTTGTAGCACTTAATTGGCATTGCTTGTCCCTGATTGTCATTCCTTCCTCTATTCTGATATGCCACATACCCTCCTCCTACTCCACCTCCTTTTTGTTCATATTGTTTTCCTTGAGCTGGTTGCACCGTAACCTTTCCATCTCTGACCAAAGCATGATTGTGTAGATTGGATGCAGTCCTGATTTCATTGTTAGTGTGAAGACGGTTAGTATGTGGTGTGAAGGTTAAGTTTTGTTTAACCATAAGAGCCAGTTGATTGATGAAGTGTTCCATGACCGCATTGGCATCAGGTTGCTTGAAACTTGGATCGGGAATAAGTTTGTGATTTCCATTACCCGTGGGTATGACTTGAGAAGCTTTGGTGGTAATTCCAACATTTGTGTAAAAAGCTGTTGAATCATTTGATGAGCTTGTTTCTCCCTGGTTGGTTTTGAACTGATAAAGAATCCTTTTTTCAAACATGGCATGTCTCTCATTCTGAAGAAGGAAGGCATACAGCGCTCATAGTTTGTATTCTTCAATCCTTTGGTTAGCTTCACAGAGGTGACAAACTTGTGCCATTCGGGATTCATGTTGTTCACAAACTTTGAGTTCAGCTGAATGTTTGGCATGGTCATTTTGATGTTCCTCATGTCATTCACAAGCTTATGGAATCTCACGTAGTACTCATAGACACTCTCATCTGGTTTCATTTTGAAGTGCTCAAACTCATCATACAGTTGTGATTCTCTGTCTTCCTTGGTTAAGTCAGAACCTGAGAGAAGCATCTTGACATTATCCCAAACTGCCTTGGCTTCAGTGTTGTGATTGATAAGCTTGTAGATATCTTTTGGAAGACCCTGAAGTATAATGTTAGAAGCCCTGATATCAGCATCAAATCTCTTTTTCTCCTTATAGTTGAGCTCATCATACGTCTTTGGTCTGTCTATTTCATAGATCATTGTTCCATCTGCAGCTGTATCAATTAAGTCTCTTGTAGTCTCAATCTGATAAGGTCCTTCATCAATGGATTTGAGAATGTTGACCCCATTTTCCTTTCCAAGACAGTACAATCTCATTCGTTGAGCCCAAGAGTCGTAGTCAGTTCTGTCAAGCATAGGTGGATGAGTATTTGAACCAGCTGCTTGAACATCCTCAGCAATAGTGGAGATAATTTTAGGTACGTTGGTAGACATGTTAACAGATTACACGGGATTTTATACCTCTATGATTAAACCGGGAAATAGATTCTTTTACGTGATTTTACTAAATCAAGAGAAAACCGTATTACAAACAAAAGGTCAACCAAGTCGCTAAGAATTCTTGAACCAAGTCGCTAAGCACCAAGTCGCTAAGTATCAACTCGCTAAGATCTCAATTTCCTGTGAACCAAGTCGCTAAGAAAGCTAAGTACAAGTCGCTAACAAAATTGAAAGCAAGTCGCTAACTTCACCAAGTCGCTAGCCGTAGTGGAGAATCCACTAAGTTGTACTGTTTGTCGGCTTCTCTCAATAGACAAGTCGCTAGGACCAAATCGCTAACAATTTACACTACAACTCGCTACCTTTTACTGAAGCAAGTCGCTACGATGAAAAACACTACGAGAACCAAGTCGCTAGCAAGAAAAACTTCAAAAATACACTTTTCAATCCAAAACAAGCTCAACCACAGTGATTCAAGCTTACCAAATTAAAACCCAATCACTTACAATGATTCTAAACACAAACGTACACCCAAAATTCAAACTTTAACACTAGAAATGATCCAAATGATGCAAAAACCACTAAACTTTTTCAAACTCAAAAACCATCTAAAACCACTAGAAATCCAAGGATATGTAAAAGAGATGATCAAACCATGGCTCTTGATACCAATTGTAGGTTATAGGATTTCACAAACACATTAAACCATAATCACAAGTGGCGTTCAAGATGTTTAGAGAGAGAAAGTTCTAGAGAGAGAAATGGAAGAGAGTTGGGAACTATGTGAAACAAAGAAAAATGGTATTGAAGCTCCAGCCCTCTACCTTGGGAGGTAGAGGGTATTTATAGTGTCTTACAAATAAACGCCACCTACGGGCTGTGGATCAAGCATACAGTGGGTAAAGACCCGTCCGTCCTCCACGGTGTTACTTAAAAAACTACTTACTAACATAACACGACTACGACTACGAGCTTTCTATCTAATACATATACTTGAGGTGACCGACTCTTTAACGACTGAATTTTCTAATTCCTAAAAATTTATCTATTAACTTGAACGTTTTATTTTAAACACATGAATATTTGACTATACTCATAACCGTTAGGTTATCCCTCGCATAACGAGAAACATCTTTAAACGTATTCCGTCACTAGACTAAGTTTAGTCTACGTTAAACAAGTACATTATTATTCTCATGAGCATGATTTTATGATCACATGCATTCACATTCATCTAAATAATTTACATTCCAAGTGTTTTAAACTTACATGCATGCATGCACTACATACCCAATACATTCACCACCTTTACCAAATACCCCAAAATACTTATACACTTTCAAATTAACTCATTCCCTACCTTTTTTCATAAGCAAAACCGCCTCCTCCCTTATTTAACCTAACAAGCAACCTTGTCATAAGATGTTTAGTAAACCATATATATATATATATATATATATATATATATATATATATATATATATATATATATATATATATATATATATATATATATATATATATATATATATATATATATATATATATATATATATATATACTAGTGGTCGAAGCCCGCCCAATGGGCGGGCATGTCTTGTAATTATCGTTGGCATAATTTGCTATAGTGAAATTAACGTTTTGAAAAAATAAGTTACGGAAAATAAGATATACACGTACCAAATTTTTTATTGAATGCATTAAGAATGAAAAGAAATAAACGGTTATTGAGAGAAAAAAAGTTTAAAAGTGGTACGCAAAAATAAAGTTACCATATAGCTAATGTGTTGGTAATTTGAAACATACCTCCCATGTGGTAAATGTATAAGCTCTATTTTTAGAAGAAAAATAAAAATGAATGATTACACATAAGAGAAACTTACACCTCTCGATGGTAAGAAAATAGTATGAAACTCATCATAACCATGAATACTCCTACGTACATCTTAAACATAAGTAATATGCACAGTCGTCTGATTATATAAGTAATATGCCGGTACGAATCTGAATCCCAATCACAACCTCGAACATTTCCTCTTACCGCGTCAAACAATTCATCTTCCACATGATATCTACTTATCAAGGAGCCAAAACTATATATTCAAAAACTAAATCTTAATTGTTTCGAAAGATACATAAATTACAGTACCACTTATAATATTTTAGTTTGAGGAGTCGAGCTAAAAACGAATGCAGGAAAAGTGAATATATTAAACCACTTGGATTTAACTGGTCAAAATTGGATAAATAAGAGTATAACTTTTATATAATACCTTTGGACGTTTCAACTATTATCTAAGAGCATCTTATTATTTAAATCATAACAGCAAGACTTACACTTGAATAAGGTAGTTTACCTCGACTTTTTAAAATGTGAAAAGGCGTCATTTACTAAATCCTTATAGTCCAACCTTGACCTGCCACCCAATTTGAAAAACATCATTTAACTATATTATTGTTATTTACTTTGAGTGAGACTTACGCTCAAACGACTATGAAACCATAATGCATGAGCTCATAAACTGTTGTGACAAAAAAATTAAAAACAAATTTAAGTTGTTAAGATAAGCTTAGCCAAGCACTCCTAAAACAAACCCAAGGTGTAGGCGAACTTTGTGAAGAAGAGCGATGCATAGAAATAAACTGAATGATCACCAAAAAGAGCCCTGCCCCCTTAGTAAAGATATTTAACTTTAAAAAAAACAGATAAGAGGTTTTATTCTTTAAAATATACTTTCCTTGAACTTCAACCCGTTTGGGTCTTTCAAAATAGAGTATGACCTGGATTGACCCAGTCATATAAGAACGAACTCAAATTGCCACCTATAGTTGATAAAAAAGCACATTTAAGTCCAAGTAGCTGTTCAATGATCTGAGATACCAACCATGTGATGCGTTATATACAACATCATACATTAACGAATCCAGTTGCTTTCTTTGCACTTTCTTGCCCGACTCAAACAGTGAGTTTGTAAATGAATAGATTAGTTCTATAAACTTATTATGTGTAGATCACTACTACCCCTTATCAAAATGTTGTCACCTCTGACAACTCATAACTTCAATCATGGTATAGTGAAGCTATCGATGTAGGGCACGTTGATATTCGTGAAAGCTAAATGGTGGCCTAAATTGTGCTCTATGAAACAAACTTACTAAGATATGACCATTCTGATATGGGCTTCATCGACACAACATGCTGCACTTAACTTTGGGCAATACCACTCAAGAATGAGCACTGCCCTTGCACCTACAGAGTTAATAGCATGCAAGCCATTACTTTGAGTTGAATTGGATGGAGCTGATCACGAACTTGTGGTTTCTATCGTCCAATCAGCCCTCAATATCAATAGTCCAAGCAATCTAATGGCTCTCACAGTTGCAGGCGCCACATGCAATTATTCTTTCAGTTTTATTGCATTCATGTATTGTACTACATAAACAATGAAAGTAGTATACCACATAAACTATGAGATAGTGAACTAACTACTTTAAACAAATTACTGTCATCTTGAATATAAAGATAGTATAAGTTGAACCCACTGGGTTATGTTTACTACTCCTTTATAAAACCAACTTTTCACCTTTAAAAATGTATAAAATTATCCTTATGTTTAATGTCATAATTGTTTATCTTTGTTTTTTGTGGACATATCTAAAAGTTAAGAGTATCAAAATATTGGAACTGGAAGATGGATAATATGAAACATATATACAGTCACTTTTTGTCGAGACCCTTATGCACACACATCTCAAATTCAGCGCATGGGATTTTTTTTTCAAATTTAAAGTTGTAACACTTCATTTTAAAGTTAAAGTAGAAGCCATGGACATACCTGTTTATTAGATTCTATTAGATATTGTGTTCCACCCATTTTGGATTCTATTCAAAATATGTACTTTGATTACAACTTTATTGGCAAAACGGTTAACAATATATTAATCAGAAAGACATATAACAGTTACAAAGAAATAGTAGAAGCCATGGGCATACCTATAACAACTAACCAACAATTAGCTATCTAAATTTAAGCTTATTTGAGCAGACTGTACTACTAAAAAATAGCTAACACCACCATGAAGCTACTTTTCTGCACAAATTTTAACCCTTAACAACCAAGACCATGCAACTACGTTTCCTTTCACTGGGTTATTTAACCCATATACTGTAGACTTCATCATTAATAACCACTTCAAAAAACTATGAACCAAAGTTTAAATATCACTCGTAACAGTAGTCTGAATTATTAAGGAGAAGCCATGGACATACCAGTTATTAGATTCGTAACAAAAGAATGCCGGTTTATCTCCGTACGTATATTAAACCAAGTCTGGCAATATTATAAATAAAGGCTGTTAAATGGACTACGTATTATGCTGATTTATGTGAGTATGAGGAGTATGACTTATAATAGCTATGCATTATTGCAGAAAACTGATAGGAGCTCGATATTACCTCAAAGGTTATGAAGCACGATATGGTCATCTGAATACCACCCAAGACAGCAGGTCTCCACGTGATATGGATAGACATGGGACGCACATAGCCTCAACAGTTGGAGGCCTAGGTGTTCCCAACGCCTCAGCCCTTGGTGGATTTTCCAGTTGGACCGCTTTTGGTGGTGCACCAATGGCTCGCCTAGCAATTTAAAAAGTCTGCTGGCCCGTACCTGGCAAAGGTAAAGAAAATGAGAACACGTGTCTTTTTTAAGACATGTTAGCCGCTTTCGATGATGCCATACGTGATGGTGTTCATATAATTAGCATTTGTATTGGTTCATCCACTCCCATTGATTACACACAAGATGGCCTAGCAATTTACTCACATTGGTTCAAGCCATTGATTTGATATGCTCTTGTAATGCTTCTTCAGATTGTCTAGTCCCTGCCCCATAAAATTGCTATTAAATGTTAGCAAGTGTACAATTTAAAGTTATAAGTTTTTACGACTTCCTATTAAGCATAGTACTTATTGATGACGCGCCCTACATAGCTGCTTGTTATGAGGAAAAGAAAGAGCAAAAACTGACCTGTGATTGCCTTTTCGTTAAATGATGGTGTTGATCTTACAACTTTTGTTTTTTTGTCTGTTTGACCCTTTAAAGATAAAGCAAAACCCACATCAACCATTCATCATTATGTATATAGTGACACTAAGAGTTACCTGGGATTGCAGAATTGCGGGAGAAACTAACTTGTCATCATCCACTGAACTAAAATAAACCTCCACTGAATCAGTGGGTGCCAGTGCAGACTTCTTTCTTAACTTTTGAACATGGTTTACAACCTATAATAACAGTAACATAAATCAGGCTACGTTTTTACGCAACAGCATAACTGATAAGATGTTTTAATTAAAGATTTGAAGGAGGAATTGAATGCTGATCTTTTTTTTTGCAGGCTGCTAGAAGTATAGAGTTGCTATGAGCATTGCAACTTCGATGTTGAATAGAGTCTGGATTTTCGGACTGAGCACAGGAATGACGCATGTAATGATGCAAGTCACCAGCCATTCTAAGTTTACACCTTCCTTTGCCCGAATCTTGCTTCTGCTCCTTGTTTACTTGAGCTGCTAAAATGTGAAAACACAGACGATACAACTTACTTCATCATTAACTATTGTTGAATAGATGGTGTATCTATTCAGATGCTGCCCAATCCTTCATTATATCTGAATCAACCGAGATGATAGCTACCAAAAATGAGTTCAAGCTATCACCTGTCAATGTCACACAAACAATCAACATGGTTTATGTATATTAGAGTGTTTTATTAGAAGTACGTTTTTAGAAGCATAATGAGTAATCTTCTTACCATATATAAAAGACAGAGTAAGAAATTTACACTTGGCAAATACATTTTCAATTTTATTAGGAGCTATATACTCGCCTTGTGCCAACTTAAATATGTTTTTTTTCCTGTCACAAAGCAATTTAACATTACATAAGTAACCAATATCCAGTGTTCAATTGGCAGCAATGCTGTAATTTTGAATTAGTAAGGTCTACTGAGAACCACTGCCAAATGCAACATTCAAAAGCATCGCCTGTTAAATGATAACTATGGAGATAAAATACAAAGACACAAAAGTTACTTATCAATTACTTCTATTCTGTACAATTAAGGTAATTTCAAATCAGTTGAACCAACACATATATCTCGCAAGGAAATTCCAAACACCCATGATCATACAAAAGTCAACAAAAGGAGATAGAAAAAACCTTTATAGTATCTGATACTACTGATTCGCTAATTCACCATGTTATGTTGGTTTGTACTTATTGCAGATATTGACGTTAATGGTAGTTAAATATTACCTAGATGCAAAGTAAAGGCCTACATACATTCTTTATAACATCTGAGGTGCTTAATTTTTGGTAGAAGTCACCCGCTGAATTTAGATTGAAAGCAACTGCAAAAAGACATATAATTTTATAAGTGAGCTTCCATCTATCCAGTTCAAATAGTACATAAAGGGTACCTCGTGTGTATACATAAAAGGTAGGTATTTGTGAGATACTAAAAGTATCAACTTTATAAAAGCCCTTATTCACTTCCTCAACTGCAAGGACTACATTAATATGACTACGTAATAAATTTACAATTATCACTTATCACAATAAATTTTAGTTTCTTCATTAAAATCATCAGTTAACTTTTATGTTATGTACGAAAAGAATGCAATTAACCTGAATGTTGTCTACTCTAGGATGCTTTCTTGCACCCTTTAGTGCAGCTAATTCTTCTAATAAACTGACCTTGATATTATATCAGCTGATAGAAAAAGATCCCCATGCCTAAATGTAGCAATGACTCTCAATCGACTGTATATAATAACACAATAGTGAAATACTCAATGATACTGCTAGACAATAGAATGAGAACAAAGTACATATCGACATCAAGACCAACACACTAAACCTTTATCAAGTAAATATTGATAGGTTAGACTCGAAGTCCTTAAGTCCTGTGTGCTAACCTTATCTTTTTATAGCATTATTTTCCTTTTCTTCCTCCTTCTGCACTTGTTTTGCCCAATGCCTTCGCCTTTGTAGGTAACATTCTTGCAAGTAGTTGAACTGTTACTTCATATATATAAAAACCTTTAAATTGTGCGTATGAATCAGTCATATCAAAATGTAAATCACAAGTTCAATAGGTTATGTTTTTACAATATCTATAAATTTTACAATATCTATAAATTTAGCATGAACGTAACAGGCGGAGTGGCAGTATGAGTGGTTGAGTGGGTTGAGTAATATGTCTAACATGCTTAAACCAATTTACTACACACAACAAAATTCTAAGCACAAAAGTAAAAGCGAAAATATAAAGTCAATTAGTTACAAAATTATACATCCCTTGCCTTCACATCATTTTTCAAGTGTAGAATCTGCTTCTCCAAAATATATTAAGACAATAATATATCAATGGTTTTAAATATATAGCCACCTAAGAAATCTAATTACGTTATCTTGTACCTAAAGATTGGAATACTCTTTACAAATGAATAAGAAAAGCCAACTCCCAAGATTTTCCCTGTAAATGGAACATACTCCTGCCATTGAAACTAAAAGTCTTGCAAGTTGTACAATATACTCAACCTACAGAAATGAAGGACTACAACAGGGGAAAGTCATTTTGCATCATAAAAACCAACAAATACGAAATAAATGAAGGCCAAGACCGGAATTGTTAAACCATGCCTGATCACATGTATCTATAATAGAATAACAGCCAAGCTCCATATTTTCACCACGTATAACCTATTTTGGCTGCAAAAGTTTGATCATGAGATACAGATAGTTTATTCACTCTATAAACCACTCATACATCCTTAAACTTTTCTTTTTTTTCTATTAGCCCTGTTTGTTTGTACATGGAATAGTACACGTAATAAATCTATCTAACATTTGCTTGGTTGACACTCGAATACACGACTACTCAATTTTACATCTGGTCTAGTCGAAAACTATAAAATTTTAAAAATTCCTACTATACCGAGTGTAAAACAAGTACTGTATATTTTAGGAATAACACAACATCGTTGAGAAAACTTCAAACATCATAGTGACGAAAAATTTCATACAATCCACTTTTACACTTTATTACGAAACAATAAAGTAAACTTATTTGATAGACATAGAGTACTAGTTTGAAAACGTCGGTTTTATCCAATATGCACCACTTTTATACCTCGAACCGACAATAAGATAATATCTATGTACACTAGTCCGTACCAAATTGTTAAGGCCAGAACCGGAAGTAAATAAAGCATAAACAACCAAAAATACTACGTTTTACTGAAAGGGGACAACATCAGGAAGTAAAGACATCCAACTCATATAACATGTTGAACGTTCTGAAAATCAAAGTTACCGTCCTCATACAAGGTAAATGTCCCTTTTAGAACCCTCAACCGAAAAGAATAAGTAAACATTTCTCATAAGGTTAGAAATCCATGTTCTATTGCATTAATCTAAAGAATCCACCGATATATAAATTTTGGTAACTATATAATAACAGAATTATATAAAACCTCTTCGTCTAAGATGTGAACTTTTTACTACACTTCCGTTCCCTACATATTAAAACATTGATTAACTGAAATATAAAAGCGAAAATGAAAACACGAATCTTAAAACAACACACATCATTTAACCAAATTCGTACAATCTGTATAATGAGTTGGGTGAGTTGGTGAGTATGACGGTGAGGCGGACAATGCAAGTACGATTTAAATATCTATAACATTTTAAATATCTATAACATTTTTGTATTGGATAACTTGAACACTAAATGTAAAACTATACTGACTAAGTATGCGTGTTAAATTTCCAAAAATATATATACTTCATTGTCAAGTTGATGAACGTTCTTACAATGGATGTTTCCGCTTCCGTAACCCGTTTTGTTCACGTCTTCCTCCTTCTTTTCCTTTTATTACGATATTTTTCTATTCCAATCGT
>BPTQ01000007.1:101600743-101649017 GCA_019973895.1 Chrysanthemum seticuspe
TTGTATAAGATCTTGTGACATGAAGTTACATGCAACAAAACTGATTATCATTCGGTAAAATATAAGCAATGGTTTACCCAATTTTTAAACTAACAGACTCTTAGTAAATTATGCCTATCATCTTAACCAAGCCAAAATCAGCAACTTTTTGTTCTCATATCATCACCAAGAAGAATATTAGACGGCTTTAAGTCTCGATGAATAAAGCTTTGCAATGCCAAACTATGCAAATATTCGACCCCTCTCCCAAACATCTCACCATTACCTCCTAAACCATTCAAACCAAGTATAGGAAATATTAACAAACCATCAACTCTACTCATTTGTGTATCTTTAATCGAGCCTGGGATACTTGAAGGAGCAGATACAAAACCACGTATTAAGTAAACAGTGTGCTCCGTCTCCAAACCTAAAAATCACAAACATAAATTAGAAAGATAAAAAATGATCTATCATAAATCCAATGTCAGAATGATTAAGAAGTTTAATTAGGTGATCCACTAATTATTTAGCCACTGACTTTCTTTTCATATTTTCATCTCCCATCAAGAAGGAAAATCAAACTATTTGCTATTAGAAAACAAACATAAACTTTATTAAATTACTAAAACCATGATATTCGAAGTGAATAACCTAGTGACATTCATGAATTGTCAGAAGCATCACATCCACGAACAATAGCACCAACAAAAAAGATTTCGGTCACTTGAATTTCTACTGAACGATTTTATGTAGCCGGCCCGATGCGTCAGTTTCCTACATCAACGCATCAGTTCTACCAATTTATTGGACGTATAAAAAATTATATATATTCTCTCATAGTATAAGTTTGATTCAAGTTAGATAATAAGAAAAGAGAAAATTATGTGCCTGTGACATGGAATATCATCCTGTTAGGTTCACAATCGCAAAGAATTTGTACCTGGATTACTTGCGATCAACTTTAATGCATCCGCTGGCAAGAAAAAAAGACTATAAAGAGATTAAAACCATTAAAAATGCAAAAAATAAAGCATCAGTTAACAACATACCTACATCGGCTATAACCCTTGATCACAGGGCGACTAATGTTGATGCACTTCTTCTTTATGGAGCAGTAACTTCAGCTTCAACAATGTAGTAAATTAAATGGTTGGTTCCTTTTTTTCTAAACTTAGTTTGTTTCTTGTATGCGCACACCACCAAACCTAAACAAAATCTTGCACACAAAACAAACCACTATTCAAAGTCTAAATTTTTTCGATATGCAGGCTGATACAAAAGAAAGAATCATGCATACACTGTACAAAAGTAGTTAATCAAATTACCTTGGGACACACAATCTGTATACTAATGATTGTTGCTGTTAGGTGCATACACTTTCCTTCAACAACCCATCATCACCACTCAATGGTAAACTGGTGCTAATATAATGAGGTGCCGATACACAATTTGTTTAACCATTGCTGGAAGCACCAGCTCCCAACAGCAAATATGTGAGACTGGTATTTTATGCAAATATGTGAGAAAAAGGATGCGAGTGCAATCTGATGATGTTGCTGCTTGTGGCTCATCTGGCTTTATATGCACCCTGGTATTCTCAAACCTGCAAACACAAAAGAAGATCAACATGAGAGATTTGAGAAAAAAGGCTGAGGAAAAGATGAAATTAGGGTTTGGAGAAAGAGCATATTATGAATAAATTATGAACCGTATATAATTTTTATGTATATGTTTAGTTTAGGGTTACCTAAGTTGTAGGGATTCTCCTACATAGTTGCATAGATTTATTATATGATTCCAATAAAATTATAGCCATTTATATATTATAGTATGCAACATAATTATCAAAATAACTTGTTGCCTAAGTGGTAAACACACAAGTTATTTATCAAAACAACCAAGGTTCAATCCTTGCAAGGAACCTTTTTTATAAACAATTTTCAAAATTGCAATTTTCAAAAATCTTTAAAAAAATTCCGAAAATTAAAAAAATAATAATAAAATTTGGAAAATTAACAATTAATTGCTTAGTTGGACCAATAATGCTTATGTGGCATAAAAATGATGAGGTGGCATTGAGGTGGCAATGAGGTGGCATTGAGGTGGCATTGAGGTGGCATTAATGCCAAATGCCTCCTGTTATATATAATATAGATATATATATATATATATATATATATATATATATATATATATATTGGTTAAAGCCTTGAAGAATAATCAACCCCCCCCCCACCCTAAGGGAACCCCAAACCTACGAAAAATAATCAGCCACCACCCTTCCTCATGGTACTTTTATATCTCCTTGTAGCCTTTAATCCAACTAGTTCAATAACAATCTAGTTGCACAAAGTAACTAACTAGTTACACCACCTTTTGCCCTATAAATAGAAGCAACCTTACCCTTCGACACACACAAAACACACACTATTCTATTATATCACAGCTGAAAACAAGGAGTATTAACTAGGGTTAAAGATTTTTTAAGGGTTGATAAGGAAGAATTAGGGTTTGATATTTAGAAACTAGGGTTTTCTAGAGTTATTGGGTTAGTCCTTGTGCATTTCTTGATCATCAACACGCTAAATTCATGTAAGTGTCCCATGTTACTCTATTTTACTCATATTTAATATATCATGCATCATTTTGTATCACCTTTGTAGATTTGTAGTGTCGAAAGTCTATTTAAACTTAGTTATTATAAACACTAAATTTGGGCCGAATTTGGGTCGACTTGCTAGCTAGTTTTAACCACTTTAAAGAACACTTATGGCAAATTTATTTTCATCTCGGTATACTACTAGGTATTAGGTATATTTTTTTCCCAAAATTTATAAATTATGGAAATTTATTTGTATTTTTAGACATTTTCACCAAATAAGTTATGCAACAGCTCAAGCTGCTAGAATACGCGTAGTGTGACCAACATTTGGAGACCTTAAACTTTCAATCAGAAGCTCAAATTTATATACTTAGAAGGGTAAGACAAAGACATAAATTCCTCGACTTGAATGAAAAAAGCTGGTTAAGAAATGAGTAAGATATGACCCGTTGAAGTCGGGTAAACTTTATGTGAAAATTAACTGTTTGGAATCCGTGGCTTCCAGGGTACTTTTGGATGACTAAAACTTAATTTCACTAAACGAGACCATGTTTTCTTAAAACTAGACACATAAACTTACGTTTAAGGCTTTGAATTAGCAAAATTGGTCAAGTAACAAGGAAGTTACGGCCTCACGAAGTCGTTAAAACTTTTCTAACAACCCTTATATTGAAGCTTTTTGGAACCAAATATAAGTTTTACTCGTTTTTACTAAATGATTTGGCTTGTGAATCTTTATAAAACTTCATTACAAGTTTATATGGGTGATAAAACTTTCTAAAACTCATATGCATATCGAACATATCGTATGATTACTAAGGCGTCTCATTGAATTAGGTCGCGGTTAGGACCCTTTTGTTTTATTCAAGCTTGCGTATTGATTCTCGTCATCATTACTTTGTTGAGGTGAGTTTCATAGGCCCATTTTTACTTTTTTAATACTCGTTTTGATGTACTTAAACATTTACGTATTGCCTAAATTACCACTATTGCCATTAAGTCCCCACAATCATGAACGATTAATTACGTTGTAAGCACGAATGTTGTGAATAGATCTATTGGGATTGACACCCCCGTCCGGGTTTGTAGCGCTTACTTGACCAGGTAGGTCAAACAGACACGTTTCATTTGAGGTAGTGATAGGTGTTTGGCAAGACCTCTACCATGGGCAAACATACATACAGAATACGTCAAGACTTTGGTGTCATGAGCTTAGTGCAATAGTAATACTTTTCATGATATTGTATATGTTACAATAGTAAGTAATACATTTTCGAATGTTGTATTTGTTACAACATTTACTTGAAATATTGTGGTCCATATTACTTTTACTTAACATTAAACCTATGATCTCACTAATTTTATGTTGGCATTTTAGCATGTATTTCTCAGGTCCTTAATTTCATTAGCATTGGATTGCATGAAGCATCGCATAGAGTTGCATTTTGTGGTTTCTTCATGATAAAGACTTGTTGTTTGACTTACGTTTGATTGTAAAACATTTTTTTTTTTTTACATTTTGTAAACACTTGGGTTATGTCTTGTAAAACTTTATTTCTTTGATCGAACGTGTATTTTTCCAAACGACTTATATAGAGGTCGTTTTTTATATCTTGTGTCTTGGTGCTATGAAGTCATGCCTCAGTTATCTTCCGCTGTGATATTTTGGAGTGTGACAAGCACTCCGAATTCCCTTAGTTCACATGTTATCTATACTGAGTTAAGATGACCTTATTTCGACATATAAACTATGTTGTCTCAAATGCATACTTACTATTTTACTTCAGTTCGATTAAACAATTTGATATCACAACATTCACCATTTTTATTATTCCTGAGCTTCAATTTCTCTTCAATCACAATCAATTAATGCATCCATATTTTTCATCATTAAAAAAACGAAAAAGGAAAAAAAAAAAAAAAAAAAAAAAAAAAAAAAGGATGAGCTCTTTCTATATTTATGTTACTAGAAATGACGAGCCTTGTTAACTCAGATATATGCGCTTTACCGGATAAGCCCTTAAGTAAATACTAGTAAATCTGAAAAATAAATGGGTATTTAGATTATAAAAAAAGCAACCCGACCCGACCACCCGGTTCATTTCCCGTTCACCGTTACAACTTTATCATCAACAAAAACACTCACACACCATCATCACCCCAAAAATGGTGGTAGTCCGTACAGTTAACTCAATTTCACTCCTCCGTTCAACAACCTCACCACCGTCACCCGCCTTCCGTCGTTACCACCACATTCGATCCTTTCACTATGTCCAGCCCTTGGCTTTCCGTTATTCTAACGCTAAAATCCCTGCTCGTCGGACCTATTCCGTACAATCCTTCGTCGACAGCGTTATCGAAGAGTTCGAGGCGTTACGGAGACGAAGGACTATTCGTGCTAGTAACAAGTTCGTTTTTATTTCAATATTTTTTTGTAAATATTTTTTAGGTAGTATTTGCGCGGTTGACGGTTATTCTTGTATTAGAATTTATATAAAAGAATTTAGGTTAAGTTTTGTGTTTGGCGATGAGGTTTTTGGAGCGTTTAGGTTTAGAATATGATGCTTGTTTGGGAACGCGCGTTTAGGTTTATTTGAAATGATTATAAAAGAAGCGTTTAGCGTTAGCGTCATTTTACAGTTTATGATTATAGATATAGCTATGTTACCAAAAACTTTCATAAAACAAACAGTCACTAGCTACAACTGCTGCTAACCGCTACTGTTTAGCCTAGCGACAAGCTGCTAGCTGTAGATGCAAGCTATATCTATTTGTTTTGTAAAAACATTTGGTAACAACTTGTAGCAGACTAGCGGTAACTATAAAGTGTAAAATATTTATACAATCCTAGAAGCTAAACGCTGCTAAAGTTACCGTTTAATTAGGAGCGTTAAAAAAAATTTAAAACCTAAGAGCTTGTTGCCAAACAAGCTTTCAATTCTAAATGCTAAATGCTTCTTACCAAACACAGCCTAATTATCTAAGAATGAGCCGTGGCTCGTGGTTATTCGGAGTTGGCGAAGATGTAAATTAAATTTAAAAACAATAGTTTTAAGGCGAAATGATTAAGTAATAGACAAATATATTTGGTGAGTAAATAGAATGTTATCATTATTATTCCTGATCACAGTCGTATTGTTCATCATTTCGTTTCTTAGGAGCAGATTATTCGCTAGACTAGTGGCGTTGTTTCATTGTTATTATCTATCTGAATTCTGAAATCATATTGTGCTACATCGTTATATTGGCCCCACATATGATATTTTGAGTCTTCCACATATTGGTCAGTTAAAGAGTCATTTTGAAAATGTGTGAAACCGTGAATCATTGTTTTTCAGTTGGTTTCTTGCCAAGATGTATGTTCTGACATTAGACATATATAGTATGTAAGCACGTGAAAGTGAAACAAATAATTTATTAGTGAGCCTAGCTTACTAGTGAACTCAAGAACCAAAAGAAAATAGTGCGCCATTTCCATTGTTACAAGATAAATTACTAGATGATTAGCAGATTAGTTGGTATTTAGTTTGTGCTGTTTTGATGGGCATGAACTAGCCGTTTTGGTCGTAAAAAATTTCTTCCATATCTACCAATTTCGGTTAGAGTGTTGGTTGTTTTTA
Organism: Chrysanthemum seticuspe; assembly: GCA_019973895.1. Classification (NCBI taxonomy): domain Eukaryota; kingdom Viridiplantae; phylum Streptophyta; class Magnoliopsida; order Asterales; family Asteraceae; genus Chrysanthemum; species Chrysanthemum seticuspe. Next base: position 101,606,948 of record BPTQ01000007.1, read on the forward strand.
TCTTGTAATTTGTGAAGTTCTGATATGACTAATGATCTAGGAGTTCGTGTTACTGAAATTACTTCGATACATGTTGATCTATCGTGTAATATATTTCATCAATTTTGACTTTTCAGATCAGTATTAACAAGCAACAAAGAGCTCGTTGATGATAAATTGCGGAAACAAGTGCTGCAGAAAGGGCTGCTTCTGGAATTTAAAAAGGATGCCGAAAGAATATTGCTGGCTGTAGCTCAGAAGCCCGATGGAAGGAGGAATTGGATAGTCTCCGATCAGGTTTTTGTAGTAGCAATTATTATGACATTTTGCATGGGTTACTAGGTGTTGGGACCTGTTCGTTCATTCCTTTAATCGTATTAGGAAGGTTTTAGTTACTATCTGGTTTCAAAACATGCAGAATGGTGTTACAACTTCCATTAAACCACAGCAAATCACATATATTGTACCAGGGGTTGATAATTTCAATGCCGCAGAAATATTAGACTTCATTCAGAGAGCTCAGAATAACTTGGTTGGTTCTCCTTGACTTTAAATCTATAATAAGTAAAATTATGCCCGTATGACTTGCAGATATACTTATGTAATTTGTTGCAGGATCCCTCACTCCTTGAATTTGCTTGGCTGGAGCTTCTTGAAGGGAACAAGTCAGTAACAGCCGAAGAATTGGCAGAGGTTTGTGTCTTTGAATGTGATATTTGATGTTTCATTGTCTCTCCATTGACCTTTTTACATTCTCACAGATGATATTTGGCAGTGCGGAACCTGTTGAGAGCTACTGTGCGCATCTCTTGCTTTCAAGAGATGAAGTTTACTTCACTGTGCTTGACAGCAAAGGCTCTAGTTCTATTTATGGTCCTCGATCAACGGCTCAGGTATGCCATATTTGAATGACTGTTTGTAATGTTCTTGTTATATATGATTAAAAGTTTAAAACAAACACAAAAGCTCTCACTCTAATATCTGTAGGCATTTGAATAGCATGACCTTTTAGCTGCTATCAAGAACGAATAACAATAAAATAGCAAATAGATACCTGAGAAAGGAGGAAGTAGGTGAACATTCTGTAACTTTATACCTAGCACAAACCGTTGATTCACAAACTTCATCATCACCACATAGGTCTAAAATACTTTGACTTCTAGCTTTGGTGCAAAGGCTGCCTGTTCGGTCATGTTTTGTTTTAATTTTTTTCCCATACGAATGGATTGCATAACTGGCATTGTCTATATTCACTTGTTTGAGCAGTTCTTTTAGCGTTTTGTACTTGTTAGTTTAGACCCACCCCTGAAAGGAGATAACTGTAAGCATACAAGTTTTTGACAAACTAGGCTATAAAGAAAAATAGACTGCTTAGCAGTGTTGGTCCAAAGCATTTGTTTATAATTCTAGGCTATAAGCATATTCTTGATGTGTGGGAACAAGAGTTGGTTTAAATATTCCGTAAGTTCTATACATTTTTCTTGAAATTGGAGCAAAACAGGTGGACATGGCCCATGAACGACCATCGTTTTAGCCAGTTTGGGTCCTTTCAGCAGACCAACTTGGTGATATATCGACAAAGCCACTTCGAAGATCACAAGTTGAGTGTTGTCTGTGACAAGTCATGTTTGATATCAATGCCCTAATGCCCAACATGAGGAGTATTACAACTTTACAATAGTCCTATCCTAGTTAATTTTTGGCTATCCTTGTAGTTCTCCTTTATCCTTATCATATTAGTTGGTGATGTTTCTAATGTTTCTACATAAAAGGGGTTTCTCCATAATACTGTAGCTTTATCTGTGCTTTATGTTAACAGCTACATTTCATGCTTGCAAATAGTTGGGCTAATTTACATAACTTAACCATAGTTAATTTGTCATATTCATGACATCGGGTCAGGGTGAACGTGAATCTATTATTGGATTTATTTGATCGGTAGTCAGACACTATAATCAAGTTATAGGATGTCAAATCAATGCATTTTCTGGAACATGTGGTGTTTATATTGTTGCTGTTCATCAATACAGAAAAATAAGTACATCTGCTGTACGCGCTTCTTTGTTATTATGCATAAATTCCATATTTGTTCAAACTTCAAACAGATGATGTTTAGTCAATTGATTTTAACAAATCAATTTGTGAGTGCAGTTTGATGTTCATTTTTTCTGGCTAAAAGTTATTTCTTCTGATGTCTCTTTAATTTAGAGTGATTAAAGCTGTTTTTTATCGACTCAATATTCTAGGTAGAGGAAATGAAGCGTAAAATAATTGCCAAGGAGGCAGCTGAAAAGGAATTTCAGGAGTTTTTACAGTTGCTAAAATCTGCAAAAGCAATGCCTCCACGTGGCAAACCATCCAAATGTTCCTGGAAAGCTGAAGACAAAATCTGGCACAAAATAGAGTCTCTTGAGGCTTTTGCTATCGATGCTTGTAAAGATGATGGGCAAAAGAATACTGCAGGAGCGGTACTTTTCTAGCATATACATATTTCTGATATCAATTTTTTTTTTGGGTAAAGGGTTTTTACCCTGCTAAATATATTAAACACTCAATAAAGTTCAGGCAATATGTCAAAGCACCATATTGACTTTACAAACATACGCACCAGTTGTGCTTCAGACTACTAATTCACGAGAATGACACGTCCTAATGGTTTGTTTGTTTCTGAGCATCGTGCACACCAATACTTGAACATTAAAACACCCATTGCTTTCCGAGGTGGATGATAAGTTAACTAGTAAACTTGTAAAACTACCAAGATCAATGAGGTAGAAAAATAGGTGCCCCACAAAACTGCTATGTGTTATGAGTTTTGGTCGATCTTAATACACTTTGTTTTGTCATTGACTTGTATTTCATATAATTCATATTCTAGTTATATTTGAGCAGAGCTAGTGTTTGGCAGGCAAATATTGTAGTATTTTGATATTTATTATTCATATTTGATGAAAGAAAATGCCTGGTACCATAAACAGCATAACATGTTAGATTTATTTTGTTCTATTTTAGCTTAATATCCATTTTCTACAGGACCATAGGGCCTAGAGAAACTGAAACCAACTACATGTATCGAAGGCTTCTAATACTATGTATTCTATTCCAATATTAGTGGCCTCAATTATAGTTGAGCTAGTTGAAAGTTTTTCATTTTCTTTTAGACCACTGCGTGTATTAACAAACACTAATCCTTTAGACCCTATGTATTAACCAAGTATGTCATGCATATGATTATGATACAGTTAGCCTATATAGCTAGCTAGCAATAGGGTAAAATGAAAGTGATCCTTTAACCGAATAATAGTATGATTTAACCAAAAAGCAAATGTGAAAAGGTGAACGTCCATGACTAATTTTGTTTCACACACACTATAGTCAAGTACTTTAGCATCTAGTACTCCTGCAAATCTCTTTTTACTACTATCTCAGTCAACATATCTTGTCCTCTACCTCTCACAGCTTAGATGTTTATAATCCATTAGGACAAAGTTACATTTTAGTTCTATTAGGAATGAAGTAGATGTATATAATCTCTATATGTGTACTAGGATAGATCAAATGCAGATGAAGTGAATTACATTGAAGCCATGCATAATTTCTTCATTTTCCAGTTATCATGTGCAAGAGTTGTGTGCTTGGTTTAGTTTTAGTGTGTAGTGTCTGAAATGATTACTTTGCACATTTTTAGAGAGTTGTGCTATTGTTGATCATGCTACCACTTAAGTGTAATTTCTGATATTTTGAAAAGCTATGAGGACAAAAAGTAACATCGACTCTTGTATTTTATGTTTACATATATCAGATCCTAAAGGCAATGGGATTAGCAAAGATACCTGCTTCAGCCGTAAATCTTCTTATAGATATTGGATATTTTCCAGTACACGTCAATCTTGATCTCCTGAAGTTCAACATACGTACCAATTATCCGGATCATATACTGTCCGCTGCTGAAAGGCTTCTGCAAGAATCACCTGATCCAGACAAGGTACATTGCTTATTATCTCTAAAGGCATTATGAAATACTTATCCGTGTTTGTTAAAAAGTATTTGATTGGTTCATGAAATGAAGATATTACACTTCTAAAGTGCCCACTAATATAAAATTCTTGTGCAAAATTATACCTTACCCCTTTAAGTATAAATTATACGAAACACAAACACTAGCCTGATATAAGAATCAAGAAATAAAAATATCTTCTGTTACTTATTCAGCTAAAGACTTGTCAAATATCCAAGTGGGACAACAAGAATTTGTAATAATTATCATTACAATTTATAGAGATAAACCTAGGTTACTCTTAACTGCTTGTTGATGCATGTGACTGCAGGACGATAGGATAGATCTAACACATCTGAAAGTATATGCAATTGATGTGGATGAAGCAGATGAGGTAATTATCCTTTATTACCCTTCATCATTCATGCTGTATTCAGTTAAATCTTGCTCATGTGTATGTATATGACTATTATACACAAGTACATACATGTAAGGTGGTTTTGGAATATTAGTATATATGGTATTTGGGTTTTTATTTTGATTGTTTGAAAGTATTTGGTGGCTATATGTAGATTTAACATTGTGTCACACATTGTTATAAATTTATTATAGGGTATAAACATCTAACTGCAAGTGACAAACATTTACAGCTTGATGATGCTTTAAGTGCAACAAAGTTGCAAGATGGTCGTATCAAAGTTTGGATACATGTTGCTGATCCAGCTAGCCTTGTTGAGCCAGGGAGCATGATAGACAGGTACATTTGGTTATGTACAGTTTATACTTTATACTTGCAACTTCAGTGTTTGCTCAGTGTTTCAAGTTATGGATGCATTGTAGAGAAGCACTGCAAAGAGGAACATCTGTTTTCTTACCAACTGCCACCTATCCGATGTTTCCTGAAAAACTTGCGATGGAGGGAATGAGCTTGAAACAAGGAACATATTGCAGGGCAGTTACAGTATCAGTTGTATTGCATTCTGATGGCAGGTAAACTATTAATGCTTTGCTTACACATATCTGCAAGTGCTAAAATCATATGAGTATATGATGATAAGATACGATCTTTTTGTTTAAATGTTGATTCTAACATGCATTGTTGCTGTTACCTAAATTACATGACGTCAGTTGTCCATGACTTTCGTGGTTCAATAATGTAAATTCCAGTTGTTTATTTAGGATTTTTTTTAAATTGTCATCTTACTATGTTACTTGTTACAGTATTGCAGAATATGAAGTGTATAATTCGATTATAAAACCAACCTATATGTTAACATATGAGAGTGCATCTGAGCTTCTTCATATGAATTTGGAAGAAGAATTGGAACTAAGAACTCTTAGTGAGGCTGCAAGGCTTCGACTTCAGTGGCGACGTGGACAGGTTGGTCAATTAATTTTTTTCTTTCTTTCTAAGGATTACAGAAAGAAAATTAGTACATTATCTACATAAAAGTGCATGTTTGATGTTTTTCAGTTATTATAAACATTACTTCATTTGTAAGAATTGTATACACATAAAAGTTGAATTTGTACGAGTCTGATTATGGAAATTATACATGGTTTAGGGTGCAATTGAGACAGGCTCATTTGAACCTAGAATAAAGGTGGAAAATCCAGATGATCCAGAACCATCGATTAGGTTGTATGTTGAAGACCAAACCGACCCTGCAATGCGACTTGTTTCAGAAATGATGATCCTTTGTGGGGAAGCTTTAGCCACATATGGTTCTGCTAATAAGATCCCGTTACCATACAGAGGACAGCCCCAGTCCAAAATTGACACGTCCGCATATGATCATCTTCCAGAAGGCCCAGTTAGAAGTTCAGCTATTGTCAAACTTATGCGTGCTGCTGAAATGGATTACAGAAAGGCTATACGCCATGGTATCCTCGGGATTCCTGGTTATGTGCAGTTTACATCTCCGATTCGCAGATATATGGACCTTCTTGCTCATTACCAGGTGATTATAATATTTTTCTATGTTTTTTATTCATCTTTGAAATGTTGTTTGCCAATTAGTTTGAAAGAACCTATGTTTTTAGGTGAAAGCTTTTCTCAGAGGTGATGCTCTTCCATTTACATCTGGGCAACTTGAAGGGATGGCTGCATCTGTGAACATGAATGCTCGAATAGCAAAGAAGTTGTTTAGTAGCAGTTTACGATATTGGATACTCGAATACTTAAGAAGGCAACCTAAACAAAGAAAATTCCGTGCTTTGATTCTTAAATTTGTCAAAGACCGGAATGCACTTTTACTACTGTTGGAGGTAAAAGATCCTTATCGCAGCAAGTATGCCATGTATTTTTGTTGCTATCATGATGGTTCATTTATTTGTTTGGATTTTATAGGTTGGATTTCAAGCATCTGCATGGGTTTCGATAGGGTCACATGTTGGGGATGAAGTGGAGGTTCGTGTTGATGAAGCTCATCCACGTGATGACATCATATCATTCAAAGAAGTTGTAAAAGTGACATAAATTCCCTGGGATTCTATTGCATCAGTGCTTACACAGCAGTGTTCACTGTATGTAATGGAAGTCAAAAACAACCTAAAACAGTTGTTTTTGCAGTTTTGACCCGTAAATAGCTGGTAGGAGGTTCGGATAGCCTGGGTGAACCTAATAGATACCAAGTCTGATGCCAAGATTGGTGGTGGATGACCAGTTCAACAGTAGCATATTCTAGAAAAGTCTCTCGAAGATACGATAAGGTATATACACAACTTATCGACTTGACTATTACCTAATGTAGATTTTGTTAGTGTAATTTTGAAACGGATATGGTTTATATATAATACCATTGCATTCTACCAGCCGATCAAACTCGGGCACCAAGTTTTGGTCTCTTAAGAAAATGTTTTTAGTCGGTCTCTATTCTGATTCTCATTTCAGCATTATTAAGGGTCATCACATGACTCCCGTACATAAGATAAGATAATGGCCAAAAGTTTCTTCTAATGTGATGTAAAAAGTTGCTAGAATCTGACCCATTTACTTCAGACATGATTTTTTTTCTACTAGGTTTTTAATTTTACACATAGGTCAGTTGGAAACTAAATGTAACAAAGATTTAAGTAATACATTTACATGATGTTTCAACTCTGGACTGGTTGGAATGAGCCATTTGTTAATGCAGGTTCAGACGGTCTATATCAGCTGGGTTAACGGGTTGGGCCGAGTTTTGTTGACCGGCAAAGCACAATTTAATTCATCTTGAATGTAACTTTTAGAATGATATATACATCATCAAACGATATTTTGGGCGACCATTAATCTGGTCAAGTTGAGTTGCCGCTTTCATTTTAATGTCTAAATACCACAGGAATTCTCTGTTAGATAACAGCTTGTCAGGTTCCACTTGTTTGCAAAATTTAATACCATTCAATTGCATGTATTGGGAATATTAGAAATAAGAATTTTTATTTTAATTAATTTTTGTTGTTTTTGTTTTTTTTGAACAAATTTTTACAACCCCGACCAATCCAGCTATCTCGCGAATACTATGAGTGACTTGAACCCAAAACTTTTTGGTTAATAAGGACAAAGAGCCTTTGGTACTACTTTTAGTTATTTACAAAATATTTGGAGATTCCTTAAAATTTCTACAGCTACAAAAACTAAAACTACAAGTTCCATAAAGTTTAATTTATAACCTTTTATCGAAAGTTTCAACAACTAGTTTAATAGTTTAGATAAAACATAACATATCAAAAATTGATCGACACATAGAACTCATCTCAAACAAAAAAGAGTTTGAGACATTGGCAAAATCGAAAGTATATATAAGAGATAAAAACATTTGTGAAACATTGAAATTGATTGATATAGGCACAAAGTTAAAAATACAAAAAACAATACCTATCAAATTAAAAAAAAATATATATCAAGATGATAATCTATTTGCATATACAAGTGGATCGAATAAGCTTTCTCAAAAAAAAAGTTTTATACCACCCAACTTGAAAATGACAACTTCAATACATTTAAAGAGTTGTTAACCACATCTCCACTTCAAACTTAAGCAACACCCACTAAACTCATCTACACTCTTTCAAACACTCACACATCTTCAACCACCATTAACATACACCTTACATATCAAAACATCATTTCTAACTAAAGATCTATATATCTCTCTCTATCACCCAAAAACCAGAAAAAACCAAAAAAATGGGACTAAAACCATTCCTAATCTCATTCATCCTAACATCACTAATCTTCACTATACTCTACACAACCACATACTTAACATCATTCAACATCACATACTTACAAAACCAAATATCACCAATCACACTAACAATCCCACAAACCATAAACAACACAAAACCATATCCAGTTTCATTTGCATACTTGATCTCAGCTTCAAAAGGTGACACAGCTAAGCTCAAAAGAACTATACAAGCTTTATACCATCCTAACAACATTTACTTGATACATTTGGAATATGAAGCGACACAAGAAGAACATAAGGAAGTTGCTAGATTTGTTAAGGAGGATGTTGTGTTTCAGACAGTTGGAAATGTTATGGTTGTTGGAAAAGCTAACAGGGTGACATATAGAGGGCCCACAATGCTTGCAACTACTTTACATGCTATGGCTATGTTGTTAAGAGTTGATGCTAAATGGGACTGGTTTATTAATCTTAGTGCTTCTGATTATCCTTTAGTTACTCAAGATGGTATGGTAAGAATGTATATTATTTATATATCTAAGTGTTTTTATATATTATGATGAAATGTTATTATTTGTGGAATTAATGTGAGTGAATTTTTTTTATTGATTTTCAGATCTGATATCTGCATTCTCGGTCATGCCAAGACATCTTAATTTTATACAGCATTCTAGTCGGTTGGGTTGGAAATTGTAAGACCTTATTTAATTTTAGTTTTCTTATTATTTATATTCTGTGACAATGTGATAGTCTCTGACAGTCTGACCCCTTGAATAGTTGAATAGGTCATTTGGTAACATAATTTTCTGTAGGGGGTGGCAATTCGGGTCGGGTTTGGGTTGGCGGGTTCGGGTTGTCAGGTTGGCGGGTCAGAAAATCCCAACCCAAACCTAACCCATTTAAATCATCGTGTCAGCTATGTCAACCCTAACCTGTTTAGACATAACCCGAACCTAACCCATTTAACCCGTATATATACTTGAGTTGGCGGGTTAAATAGGTTACACGGGATCGGTTCAGCGGGTTTTGGGTTGACCCATTTAACCCTTTTTATACACAAAAGCTGGCACATTACACGAGTTAAACAGGTTAAACAGGCTGTTGGGTTGACCTGTTTAAAACATTTATCCCGCATAATAAAATATAAATAATTTTGAGTTTATGAAAAAAATCTTAAACGGGTTGGCGGGTCGACCCGCTTATTTTATTCTCAACCCGAACCTGACCTATTTAATAAACGGGTTAGATAGGTCGACCCAAACCTGACCCGAAATCTATTTAGCACAACCCGAACCTGTTAATTTTCGTGTCGGTTTAAGGTCGGGTTTCGTGTCGGGTCAGAAATTGCCACCCCTAATTTTCTGTCAGCATAGATATTACCGTTTATAGATACAGAAAAGTAGATTGGTGTTGCCAAATGATACTTGGGTTGTATAAATACTTTTGTTAAACTACATTTGTTGGGTTTTACAAAATACTTTTTTTAAACTATACTAAACTTGCATATACCATCTTTACCATCCGGCATGGGTATGACGGTTTACATCAAATTGCTCTGGTGCATATACAGTTATTGCTTCTGTGAACATAGTAGCTAAATAATCCCAACGTGTTACCTCTCCCAGTTTCGACGGGATTGAGTATTGTTGTCGTTGTAACATTTTTGGTTTGTGCAACAATTGGTGTAGAGTGTAAAAACTTGTTTAATTTTTTGGTCAACACTACCATTCAATAAGAAATTTGGTGCAACACTATATTACATCATATTTTTATAATTCACATTATCACTTAGTATTCAATGTAAACAATAGACATTAAATTTTACAAGATATGGTAGTACTAAATATATTATATCTATTCATATAAATTTAATAAGTTAATTAATTATGTGATCATAAATTTTATTGAAGTGAAGTCATATGTTTTAAATCTTTTGAATAGAATAATATCGCTGAAACAAATAAATGTGTAAATCTAAATTAACTAGTTAATAAAAACCTTCAGATGCCAAAATTTGATACTCATGGTTAGATGTATACATTGGAGTGGAAACGCATATGGTGCAAGCATTTTCCTAGAATATGTTCTTCTTCACCAAAATTGTGTAATTAATTAGCGTGCATATCTTAGAGATGCTAACTCAGTGTGTAATTTACTTGATGTTTGGATATTCGTTTTGAAACTGATTACTCATATTAGGCTTTGAATAATCATCACTCAATAGTGCATTTTTATTTCTTTTTGTAATTTTACATTGTATTTTCTTGCATCGACTAGTCTTTCGGCAAAGTTTTAAGCAACATTTGCTTTTCTTTCACATGTTGGGGTTACTACTAGTGTCTATAAAATCTGTAAAACTTAAAATATATGTACATAGCTTAACTTGTTTTTCATGCCAAAGTGTTTCAATCAGTTAATCTATTAAATCAACTTTTGTAGCAACAAGAGAGGAAAGCCAATCATGATTGATCCAGGCCTTTACACTACAAATAAATCAGAAATATGGTGGGTGATCAAGCAAAGAACTCTCCCCACTGCTTTCAAGTTATACACAGGTAACATTTTCATTCATTAACTTTCCTATTTATATCTTTAATATTTCTATAATATGCTAAATTTGGTGCAATGCTTAAATTTGGATTAATTAGTACATTTGAAAAAGAGATCTACCTTGTTTTGGGGTGACAATAATGAGGCAATCCATATGGGGCCATGTAACATGTTATTTTGTAAATATTGTACATCATAACTTTAGTAACATATCATGTGAGCTTCTGGAAAAGTCCCAAATCATCTTTTATACTTTGCCCCTAATAAGAGTAAAAGAAACAATCTGTGCTGTCACAAATTTTTTCTTGTGTCCTTAAAGGGAAAAATTCTACCTGTCTGGTTAATAATCTAAAAATCATGAGTGCCAGCCTAAACTTGGCCTTGTACCTTTTAGTTATCTTTAAAAAAATTTAGATTAAGAGCTAAGACAAATTTAATTATTCTAAATTACCTTCTTATTGATAGCATTTAGGAAGTTGTGTTTAATCTTGTGTAAAATTGTGCAAATATTATCTTTGAGCATCTTTGATTCCTCTTTTTCTTTCTTTTGGGGAGTGGAAGGATATAAAGTGTAGAAAGTCATCTGAATGTGACACGTGTTCGAACGTAGCTGTGACATTTGACACTTGTCTCGTTTTTGTGACTTTCTACGCTTTCAATTCTACATTTGAACCTTCTCTCGATATCAGATCCAAAATCTTGGAGTTGCAAGAGTTAATTTCTAAGAACTAATCCGGCCTTTGTCAATGACTGGATATTTTCATTTAACATGCACAAGTTTAGATCCACTTGAAAATTGCTCTAAAAATGGCCATACTTTTGTTGTGTTCGAGTGTTTAATTACATTGTATTATTTCTTTCACCGAAAATTCATTGTGGATTAATAGGTGTAGAAAGTTACTATCCGGCCACTTCACTTTATGTCATCCTAATTTTCCTGAGTTGTGATACCTTTATTTGATTGTCTAATTGTTCAAAATTGACTGACATGAGATGTTAAAACATGAGCTGATATTTATTCTTCTTTTTTTTCTTTGGTTGAAGTATTACTAACGATCCTAAAAAATGTCACTAACACTACGTGTCTACGTCGTGCATAATGCAGGTTCAGCATGGACTATATTATCAAGATCATTTGCAGAATACTGCATAATCGGTTGGGAAAACTTGCCACGCACCCTCCTACTCTACTACACAAATTTCGTTTCATCTCCTGAAGGATACTTTCAAACTGTCATATGCAACTCAAAAGACTACAAAAACACAACAGTCAACCATGATCTCCATTTCATTTCATGGGACACACCACCAAAACAGCACCCAAGGTTACTTGGACCACGGGACTATAGAAGAATGGTTCTAAGTAGTCGCCCATTTGCAAGAAAATTTAAACACAACAATGCGGTCCTTGACAGAATTGATCGTGAACTACTCAAAAGACGGCCTAATCATTTCACCCATGGAGGGTGGTGTTCCAAAAATGGTGAGAAGCATCCAACGTGCTCAAGTTTGGACGCCGATGGGTTTGGTGTTTTAAAGCCCGGGGCAGGTGCCCGAAGGTTGAAAACATTGCTAACAAAGTTAACATCTAAACCAGGTTTTTATAAACGACAGTGTAAATGATTCTATCTTGGATGATAAATAAGTCGGTTATACTTGTTCATGATAAGAGAATTTTGCTTGTAGTACTCAGTTTCTTGGGTGGGAATATTATTATTTTTTGGTCGTCGATAGTTTAGGACGACTTATGAATAATGGGAGCGATTAAATGAAATACAAAGGAGCTTCTTTATATACTATGTTTGCAAGATGATACAAAACTTTCAGTGTTGTGGTTTTGTACAATGGTAGTATGACGATCGAGTAAGTAGTATGTGTTTTTAGCAGTTATAAGATCTACAAACTGGTGTATTCTACATCTCACAAAAGATAACTAGGTTCACGGCTATATATGGGATGGAATGTTATCTAACATGTGACCAAAATGTCGAATTCCTGAGTACAAAGTTATATTGTATCTAATCTAATAATATGATTAAAATGTCTTATTAAAAAGGTAAAATTGTGAGATTTCATGAACAAAGACAATGTGTTACACTTAGGCTAGTCGCAGTCGTTGTTTTCAAATCGGTTGGGCACGCAAATTTTCCCACCACGACCGATGTTAACATCGGTCAAGTGGGATGTAGACATTGAGCGAGACATCGGTCGACTTAACCAAAAATGCAACATCAGGCTGAAAATCAACCGATATTCCAAACGTTAACATTTCCACTTTATTCCCATTTCTAACCGTTGCATTAAAAAAAAAAAAAAAAAAACATTTATTTTAAAAAACTTTACCACACTATAAATACTAACTCAAAACATTTCTAAAACACACAATTTCAATCAACCATTCTAACGAAATACCTACGAAACACAATTTTTAATATGTCGTCGTTCGAGCTTTTATTCGGTTCTTCTTCGTCTTCCGACGATGAAGAAGTTTTTATTGAGTTTGTGGAGTTTGCGGATTTTGCTTGGAAGGCTTACAAAGCATCATAGCCAAAAGTTCGGCGAAGGTACATACGTAGGCATCATGAGGGTGCTCATAATCGTTTAGTGGCGGCATACTTCTCCGAAAACCCGCAGTTCGACGCAAGAACATTCCGTCGGCGGTTCCGTATGAGCCGAGAGCTATTCACAAAAATTGTTCGAGAGATAACCGATCACTTTACTTATTTTCGACAAACTCTTGATGCTAGGGGCGTACCTAGTATTAGCCCATTGGTCAAGTGTACTGCGGCCATTCGTCAATTGGGATACGCGGCCGTTCCTGATTCTCTTGACGAGAATCTGGCACTCGGTGTAACATCCCGTGAATGTCTTCGTAAGTTTTGCGAGGTTATCATGGAGTTATATGGTCGTGAGTATTTGCGAAAGCCCACGTATTCTGACCTTGAAAGAATATATGCTCATCACGAGCATAAGCATGGCTTTCCTGGGATGATGGGAAGCATTGATTGTACAAGTTGGGAGTGGGAAAATTGCCCGAATAGTGTGAGAGCTCAACATTGTAGGGGTGATCACGGGCCACATCCATTCATTTTATTGGAAGTGGTCGCTTCCCAAGATTTATGGATTTGGCATGCGTTCTTTGGTGTCTCCGGAATAAATAACGACGTAAACGTTTTACGTCGTTCCCCTGTTTTCAATGATATCAAATCTGGGAGAGCACCAGACCTTGAATTCGAGGCTAACGATGTGGCTTATAAAAAGGGATATTATCTTACTGATGGGATATATCCACAATGGTCCGTTCTTATGAAGTCCATTTCAAATCCTCCCACGGGTGATCGTAAAAGAATATTGTACAAGAGGAGGCACGAAACAGCAAGGAAAGATGTGGAACGGGCTTTTGGTGTGTTGAAGAAGTGAAAAATGTTTAAAGTTCCTACTCGAGGGTTTTATAAAAATGATATCCAAGATATTATGTATACATGTATCATATTATATAATATGATCATCCGACACAAGCAGCGGGCGATATGTCTTACATGGTTTGAAGATGAGGGACACCAAGATCATGATCCCTTAAGAACGCATGAAGAATCGTTGGTGGTTACTCAGGAGCTAATGGACTCATCAACTCATCAAAACTTAAAATCTGATTTGGTCGAACACATTTGGAGAAATCGTCGACATCATGTCAATGAAGTGAATCAAGTCGATAGTGACGATGACGATGAGAAAGACGATGAAGAGTTTTTTTTAATGTTTTTAACGTTATTTGAATAAGTTACGTAATGTTTTTAATGTTTATTTGAATTTTTTTTTTTTTTTTTTTTTTTTTTTTTTTTAATGAATTTTAAATTTGTTGTTGGAGAGAGAAAGCTGACGTGGCGCTGGTGACCTGGGTCACGACTGTGACCAGCCTTACAACAGAAAGAGAAAAATAATAATAATAAAAAATAAAAAAAATATAAAAATACCAAAACAAAAATTTAAAAGGTTTGTGTGTATAAGTTTTAAGGTTTTTTCTAGTGCTTTAGGGGCATATGTTAAGCACATCAAAAAAACTATGGGATTCACGAAGAAAGGACTTAAGAATTCACACGGATATATTTTTCTTTACTTTTGTGTGGATCCCTGATTATTTTTCTATATTTTTTAGTGTGCTTAATTTGTGCACTTATTACACAAGTTAGGAAAATCTAGTTTTAAATTCCAATAAAAAAAGAAAGAAAGATAGTTTTAAATTCCAAGACACAAAGTTACAAAAACACATAAAAATATATACTACTTTTTTAAAAGCTACAAAACACATTTGAATTCTTCCAAACAATGTCACTATCGAAACAAGATGGTGATTCATATATGTTGAAATACATAGTAACATCAACAGTATTACAAAAGAGAAAAGACAATATGCGAATGTGATCCTTGTATGTAATAGTACTTTGTGATCATTGCGGCATTGCCGACATAAATGATTGTTACTAGTCGACCAATTGGCCGTTAATGGTGTCTCATCGTACTCTTTCACATGTGAAACTCCATAAAAATGCTATTCAAGAACCATGGGTATGTTAGCATCACATGGATAAGCAACTTATAATTGGGCTCATGATACGCATATCATAACTTTTTATTCTTTCACATAGTCTATGCATTACAATATTGTACGATATGCTATACAACTTCTTGTACAAAATGATGTTTTTATAAAAAAAAAAAATGATGTGCAAATCAATCCCCTTATAATTGTGTACACAAAATAAGTAACAGGATTAAATGTTATAAGCATATTATACGGAATAAATTTTTTTATAATAATTTTTACCACGGTGGCGATTCGTATCGAGTTCGGGTTGACGGGTTGGTGGGTTCATATATCTCAACACTAACCCGACCTGTTTAGTTAATTGTATCGAGAAGTTTAACCCTAAACTAAACACGTTTATTAAACGGGTTAGTCATGTCGACCCATTTAACAGTTGGATTGAAATTTAAAGATAAACGGTAAGAATTTTAAATATGAATGTTAAAAACCTAACATGATATATATAGGAAAAAACATAGAAACTTCAAAAGTTGATGATGTATCAAAAAATACAGACAAAAAGTAGTTGAGTTTTTTTAATAATTTTAGGAAATACATAAATTTATAATATTTAATGTTTTAACTATATTTTTATTTTAAACAGAAGGTCGGGTTGGAATTGAGTTGAGAATTTCAACTCAAACCTAACCTGTTTAGTAAACGGGTTAATTGTGTCGATCAATTTACAACCCAAGCTTATTTAGCCTCATCCCGAGTATGTTTATTTTTATGTCGATCTCGAGTCGTGTTTCGTGTCGGATCTGAAATTGGCACCCTGATTTTTACTTTATTTGGTAGTTTTTAAAGAATGATTAGAAGTGGCTTATTTTGGCTCCTTAGGAGAATGATCACAATCACATTTATACAAATTGCAAAAAAAAAAAATTTATTTTTTTATTTTTATTTTTTTTAAATTTAGATGAAACCCAGAACCATTCTATGTGACCGGCCCAACCCAAAAAATAGTTACTATAAAAAGCTTCAATAGACAATTTCAAGAGCTCAATAATTTAAGAAGATATTGTCTCTAGTTTATTTTCGTAAATATGAAATGTGACATGTGTCATAATATTCTTATTAGGCAAAAATGCATATATATCTCTCTCAAAGTGAATAATTGCATATATATCCTTTGTACAAGTTTTTTATCCACATAGTACAATGGTTTTTATGCATGCTTTGGATATATATGCAATTTTGCATTTTCGGGAGGATATATATGCAAAAGCTCCTTTTTATTATTGCTAGACTCATTCTCACTTATTTGGTTGTTAACCACTATCACTACATATACTCCAAGCTGCTGATGCATCTTTAGATGCCGATCAAAATAAGAAATCTTTATTCTATGAAACTCGTCATCGATTTGTGATAATTAAGAAAGACCATGGTTGGGCCAAAGCTAATCGGCCTATAACTAATGTTTAAACGAAGTTACCAAGGTCGAATGACTTTGGCCCGTTGTTATATAACGAAATAGATCTTTAAGTACTCATAATAATGCTATTCAGAGGGGGCTCGGAGGGGTGTGCAATAGGTGCCGTCGCACAAGGCCTCCACTTAAAAGATGCCACATTTTTATTAATTTTGCATATAAATACATATGATATTAAACATATATTAGTCATATAATTCAAGTTTATATGTAATTTCTCTTTAGTTTCCAAAAGTAATAGGGCTTCTTTGTTGTTATCGCCTAGGGCCACCGAAAACTACGAGACGGCCCTATGCTATTTGATGTAACAAAACTGTAGTGAGTTACTATTATTGCATATGCGGTTCTGAAATGCAGATATTAGTGTCATTAAATCATACATTAATCACATACTTTAATCAAATATATCTAATCTAACTATCTTATAATACAGGGATGAACTTCCCTCATATTAATTATTTTAAGATTTCCTTATATAGAATTTTAAGCAAATACAAGTTACAAAGCATCATTTACAAGTATTTAAAGCACAACTAAAACTAAAAAAACACTATTCAACACATACAATTAATACACAATTTAATTCACCCCTTCATCAAAAAATACAACTATTTACCCACAATGTACAATCTAATCAAACTA
Source organism: Chrysanthemum seticuspe (assembly GCA_019973895.1). Lineage (NCBI taxonomy): Eukaryota > Viridiplantae > Streptophyta > Magnoliopsida > Asterales > Asteraceae > Chrysanthemum > Chrysanthemum seticuspe. Next base: position 101,624,311 of record BPTQ01000007.1, read on the forward strand.
CTAAGCCAATCACTTAAAAATAAAGCCATTAGGCTGGGCGCAATAACAAGGTCGACCGACTCAGTCGTCCAAATCACTGTCGGTCAGCCTTGTTGCGGAGATATCGGTCCGCGAAGGTCGTTGGCCAGAAGGGTCGTTTACTCGACCATCATACACATTTGGTCACATGTTACATACAAAAAAAACAACCACCATTTGTATTATTAAAAAAAAATCATTTTTAAAGAAACACAAAATTAAAGGTGTATGGGTCATAGCATGTGGGTTTTGGTTCGTGGGTATATTGTGATATGGAGATGGTGGATGCAAGGATGATTACTGTGTTTTTTTTTGTTTGGAGGGATGAAAGAGATGCGGTTTGATGAAGATGAGAAATATTAGGTGGATGCGTGATTATGTGTGTGTGTTTGATCGGGTTAATGAAATGAAAAATTTAGGGTATGAAGATTTTAATAGCGTGATATTAGGCCTGAATAATTGGACTTTCTATCATATTGTTTTAGACTCTTTATCCGAATATTGGGCTGATGGATCAAATAGCTGGGCTTTATCATATGAAAATGTCATTTGGACTTGCAACAAAATGATATCCAAAATTTGTTTTCGATACATAATGTTTTAAATAATTTTAGTATGAGGAATGGTATTTTGGGTTATTATGTAATGTGGTTTATTATTAATGAATTTTATTTTTTGTTGTTAAAAAGTTGTAAAAAATGAAAAATAATAATAAGTTGGTCGTTTTACTGTGTCTAAAAGGTCAGCTGTAGGTCGCAGGAGTTATATATTTGTGTTGGTAGGGTCATTAAATTGAGCAATGTAGTTTAGTTATAATTTGGACTTATCCAAATTAGCTAAATGTTAGGCGAAACATTTCTTAAGGTCCAATAATCTAAAGGTGATTGTACTGAAGGAAAAAATCAAGATTTTTGTTTGTGGTAGCTTCGGTTTACAAGAGATGAAATTATACAAGTGCCTTAACTAAAGTTATTTTTATTTGTAAATTAATTGTTAAAAAAAAGTATGGTCGCATTACATCACATTCCAATAAAATATAGTCACAGGGTACCCGCCGCCGCATCGCGCGGGTACCCTGCTAGTACTATATTAATGTAGAATAAAAAAGTGCATGAATGAAAAGCTATTCAAATGCTAAAAATACTAATGTGATTAAACAAAGAAGTGGTAGACCAGTAGTAGTAATATAAATATATAATTATAAAGTATAAACTATAAAGGAGTAGTTAGTTCAGCTGTATCCACCAGCTGCCGGTCAAATTTAACAAAAAAAAAAAAAAAAAAAAAAAAAAAAAAAAGCAGTGTGGATTTGGTGACCTGGTTTATTTGACTTTAACTGGACACGTTTTTATTTGTTTATTCCCAAATTCATTATTTCCACCCCCTTAATGTTTACACCCATTAACTTTGATGTATTTGACTTAATTTTTACGATGTATTGTTTCTTTTAAGGCGAAGACACGCACAATCTAATCTAAAATACGCCATACATGTTAAACCCACGTATAGGTTATAATAGACTTCAATCCACAACCACTTGGTTAAGAATATAGACTATTTCTTAGCCATAATATTTGAAAGTAAATTGCTAAACGAGTAAACGTAGTATTAAGGATTATGTTTAAGGTATTCAGACACGCATTAAATAAATGCTTATATCTTTAATAATAGTTATCCACCCCTGAAGTTAACCTCTCATAGCTGACTCTATGTACTACCACTTATACATATTTTTGTTTCTTAAACGTAACACTTACGACTATATTTAGCAAACCCCATTTTAAAATGCTTTCTTTTCGTCTATTAGAAGAAAACTTAGAATACACAAAACTACAAAGGATTGTATTTGCAATCACTTGAGTTTTCATGATACCAAAATAGGATTGGAGGAACTTTTGATATTTATTCACACTTGCTAGAATCTAGAAATCTCATATAAAAATAATAAAATAACGAAGTTTTTTTACCGGTGCTTCGCTGCAGGGAAGGAGGCTCGGGGTTTAGATTAACTAAGGGACTATTAAAATAAACACTACTAACGACATGTGTGTTTTTAATAATTTATCAGAGACTATTTTTTCAATATAAGTAAACAAAAGGGACACTTTTGAAAAATTTTCTTACACAAAGTCCTTATATTTAACACATGGAATGTTAACGTCGATTACCTTTTTTGCAATTTTCCAGTCGCAAAGCATATAACACACATGTACCATTTTCAAAAAAAAAAAAAAAAAAAAAAAAAAAAAAAAAAAAAAAAAAAAAAAAAAAAAAAGCCTGAAAGGACCAATTTTACTTTATTAGGAATGGTAAGGGACCTTTTTGCAATTTTTAAGGACTATTTTTACAAACTAAATGAGACATAAGGGCTGTTTTTGTCAAACATCAAACAAAAAGGTTTTTTTTTTTTTTTTTTTTTTTTTTTTGCCATTTTTCATAAATGTTTAATGTTCATTGAACAGTAACATTTCATGAGAAATGTTAACATTAAAAATTTGTGTTAATATATGTAAGTTCATAAGTGACAACAACATATGTTTCTTTCCGCTCCTACAAATGAGATTGTGTGTGTGCAATCATTTACTTCTGATTAGCCAAACTCATAAAGTACCTAGGGGATGTTTGGTACGGTGGAATGGAAAGGGTAGAAACGGATTTAGGAGCGTTTCTCTTGTTTGTTTATGCAGGGAATCAAAATAGAGAATCCAAAATTCATTCTCATTCTATCAATTTGATTCTGTAAAAAAATCGGAGAAAGAAGAAGAATGCAAACTTTCAAAAGGAGCCTTTCTCCGTGTAGTAAGATGAGAATAGCAAGGGGAATAAGGAAAATCAACTATAAATGGAATTTGACATGTGTGTGGCACATGCTCTCACACATTGAAAATTTTAATGAACCCTAGCACTCAACCTCTCTCTGGTAGTGCTATATCAGTATATTTCATTATGTTCTTCGTTGAAGAACAATTAATTTCCTATCGTTTTTCAGATAATAATCAGCCACTTTCATTTGTCGTTATTAATTTATTATGCATCATCTCAATTAACCACCGTCAAGCACAAACTTTTTTGATTTTCGAAATTGCTTTTCATTCCATCTCAATTTAGTCATGAACCAATTTATTTCACTGCTAAAGGACATGTTTTTTTAATTGATACATATACTTTATTGATCATTTTAATCCTATATTAATTTATAGTTTATTGTATTCCGTTGAGTTGTTCTTCCAACAAGAATTGAAAATCATTCTGGTGACATAAAATGATTACTTTAGAATTATCATAACAAATCTAAGTCAATAAATATATATAAAACAAATAGTTGTTGATAAACAATAAATTTGGTATTAAATAATTTATCATTCCATTGCCGTAGCATAGACAAACAAGAAAACCAACTATTGCCATATTTCTTGTGTTGATTCTTTAAATCTACCAAACAACAGAATAATACTTGACATAGAGATCCATTCTCATTCTTTACATTTCCATTCTTAAAAGCAATTCCATTCTATTGTGATTCTCCGTACCAAACATCCCCCTAGTATCCTTTAGACTTTGAAAAATTAGCAATCAAAACAAATCATCCAACAACCCTTGGTTACCTCGTATTAGCATTTTCATTTCTCTTAAGAAACAAGGTTGTTGTGTGTTAGCTCGTCTATGCGTGGTATGATTTGTTGCTACTTGCATACCTGGTTTATAACACCAGTAGTCATATGTCTCAAAGATTAAGTCATGCATACGTAAGTGCAAACAAATCCAGATGCGAAGTTGCAATGACTCATTAAAATAGTTATAGTTTGTTTCATGGTATCTGCCACTCGGACAACAATAATGATATTATAAAATAAAAGTTATCATCAAAACTTGCAAGAACACATATTGCTACATACAAACGTCCCAAGAAAATATGCTTCTTGCAAGGTATGTTGATCACAAGATATCAAGCTCAAATTTGTTTTTCAAATATTTTTTTTCAAAAATCTGTACATATTCTTGCCCATTTTGAAAAAAAAAGGGTAGTATTTGCTACTTTGTCAAAGTTAGGCTTTGGCCTAACAATATACGTAATGTTAGTATTTCCCAATCAAATGATCTTAAAAATGGGAACATGTTACATGTGTGTACTTTTAAAGAGTTACCAAACATGAATCATAAGAGCACGAGGTACATAGTGTTATAGGCTCGCGTTATGAGTCTACGGCGCAAGCCATGGCACCGGGCCGGATGCAATAACCAACTGAGAAGAAGCAGGTTTCTGCCAAGTTATAAAATTTGAGTTATAAGCTGAAAAGCTGACGTGACAACTACGCCTATGGCATCAACATCAGTGCCTAATGTTCCAAGGACTTTTAAAGAGCTATCTAAAACTTGAAGGGGTTAGAGATATTTATCTCATTTATGTCGACTCCCTTTCTCTCTCTCTCTCTCTCTATCTCATAATATATAAAAACAGCAAATAAAACATGTAACAGATTGATTGACTAAATCACACGAAACACTCCTTTAACATATTCCGGTAAACCCAACCCAATCTCCTCATTATCCGGCCATGTCAGATATCCAAATAAAAGTAAACTCAAACTCAAGAAGAGGTTTCAACAACATAATCCATCCGGTTGAAGTTGAGACATCTTCTTCACCGACACCATTTCTTGGTCCTAATAATAATAATTACCAAAGTCATCATCAAACACAAACACCATCACCTTTTAGAGAAGTGAAACATTTTAAGAAATGGGTTCCTTGGTTGATACCTGGTTTTGTTATATTAGATACTGTCTTGTTCATAATAACTATGTATGTTAATGATTGTCCCAAGAATAGTGTCTCTTGTATTGCTAGCTTCTTGGGGAGGTTGTCTTTTCAGCCTTTTAAGGAGAACCCTCTTCTTGGTCCTTCTTCTCATACGTAATCATCCGAAATCTTTATCTTTATGTTTTTCGATATTTGTAGATTGCAGTTGACTTATTTGCATTGTTTCTTGATAGTGATTTATTAGATCATATTAGATGATTGGTTGGTTATTAGTGTTCTGGTACTTATAATGTTTATATGATAATAAAACGGATCAAATGTAACGTTTCTGACCCTTTCCTGGCATGGGTACCTGGTGAGGTTTGAACCCGAGACCTCTTGTGAGGACGTAAGGTGTCTAACCACTAGTCCACCTTGGTGGTGGTTTATATTGTTTATATGATGTTGAATGAAAAATACTTTCTTGAATTGTTGAATAGGAGTAGTTACAACGAAACTGATTCCAGTTATAAATCGTTTGTTAGAGACATTAACAAGTGATTAGCCTAATTCTGGTTATTTTTTATGTCTGATAATTATTTTTGAAGACAATCCCAAACACCGTTGATATAGCTATGAAATTAGCATTTTGTGTAAATATTTTAAACCTGTAGATGGTAGTTTTAGATTATTAGATGAAAGGGAAATGTTTGACAAATGAGAGTTGAAGTTTCAAACTGGAAAGTAGAATAGGATTTACATCATCCGCATTGATTTTGGGGTAGATGAAGACTATATTTGAGGTATATTACTATTCCATAAACTACTAGACTGTTAGATACTACGTGGGGCCTCTTCGTCGGTTTTTATGCGTGTTTATGTTTCATTACCATCAATTATGTGGAATTTTACTTTAGTCGCTACCTTCTACTATTGATTGTTAGTGATAATAAGTAAGCTGATAACACGCTTTTCTTGACTATTTATGCTAATTAAAGCAATTTTAGGTAAACAACCTTTATGACTTAAAAGTCAATTTATATCTGTTTAGTAACTTTTTTAGGGAATCTGCTTGTGATTCAAGTACGGTAACTATTATGTGATCTGTTTATTGGAAATTTAAAACATTGACAATTATGTGATCTGTTTATTGGAAATTTAAACATTGACAATTATATGTCTCATTTCTAGGCTAGAGAAGATGGGGGCATTGGATGTGCGTAAAGTTGTTGATCATCACCAGGGTTGGCGTCTTATTACTTGCATTTGGTTGCATGGTGGCCTTTTCCATTTACTGGCAAACATGCTGAGTCTATTAGTTATCGGCATTCGACTTGAGCAAGAATTTGGATTCAGTACGTTCATTAAATACACCTTTTAAGTTATTTCATTATTAATATACATGGATCACCACCTATATATTCTCTGTGACGTGAATAGTTATATTGCTTTCTGTTGACCTTAGTGTCCTTAGTCTACTACAGCTTTGGATATGTGATGGTGAATAAGAATTAAGGAACAACTATAACACTAACACATATGCTGTTTGGAAACGTATAATGTTTAAAATATTTTAGTTTGCAATAACTCCTTCTAATCTAGTAAATAATTTCCCGTGGTTGGTTTTTAACTGGTTTGATTTGCCTAGTGGTATCACATCTGACTTAACTTTCTTGCTTATTTGTTTTCAGTACGCATTGGGTTGCTTTATATCATATCTGGATTCGGTGGCAGTATATTATCTGCACTTTTTCTTCAGTCCAACATATCAGTTGGTGCCTCTGGTGCAGTTTTTGGGTTATTAGGTGCAATGCTTTCGGAACTTATAACTAACTGGACTATTTACGCTAATAAGGTAACTGATAAAGTCTTCTCATTTTAAAAAAAATAGAACTACAATAGTTTGACCATTTTTCTAATAGTTGGTTCCTTCTTTACGCTTAGATGGCGGCGCTATCGACTCTTGTGATCATTATCGTTATTAATCTGGCGGTGGGGATTCTGCCACATGTTGATAATTTTGCTCATCTTGGTGGGTTCTCTACTGGTTTTCTTCTTGGGTTTGTGTTCTTGATGCGTCCTCAGTTTGGATGGGTTAACCAAAGATACTCTCCGGCTTATGCAAGGGGTGATGCTAAGCCTAAATACAAGACGTATCAGCGCGTTCTTTGGATCCTTTCACTTATCCTTGTGGTATCCGGGTAAGAAAATACTTAACTTTTGTTTTAGCAGTTTGACCCGTTCGACCCACTTTTACTTATTTGACCCGTTGAAACAGGATGATTGCTGGGCTTGTTTCCCTTCTGCGTGGAACCAACTTGAACGACCATTGTTCTTGGTGTCACTACATGAGTTGTGTACCCACTTCAAGGTGGAGCTGTGACACAGATCCCGTGTCCTGCATGGTGAGTCATTCTACAGTTTTTTTTTTCCATCTATATTATCAAAAATTGAAATGAGATACTTATGGAATGATGATATTGTGGTGTGGCAGTCTGAGCAAACAGGAAACCAGTATACATTAACATGCTCTGATAGTGGTAAAAATGGGACCTACTTGTTGACGAACCCAAACACATCTCAGCTACGAGGTCTTTGCACTCAGCTTTGTCGATGATTGGTAGCAGCGGTACAGTCTCCTCATCTGTTCACAAACACGATATCTGATGTATTATAGAGAATTCATTTCTTTTTTTGGTTATTAGTACCTGAACAGTTTGAGCCTTGAGGGATACAACATACCTATTCAGCATATATACATTTATTCTTATTGTATTGGTTTGATTTATAGTTTCTTTCTTTTGGTGACTTTAGGTTTTAACTGACATATTTATGACAGAGAATTCATTTACGACATTTTCTTTTTCATGAACTGAGTTTTTAAGTCTAATTACTAATATAAAAAAAAAAAATCACTTCTAAAATAAAAGCATGCAGATATCGAACTACAATTCTATATTATCGAATAGTCATCATCAAGCTCATCAATATTCTTTCACTAATCATCTGTTCCCATGAACATATCTTGTAGTAAGATACTGAGTTTAATGATGACATGAAAGTTGATCTCCATCAAGAAAACAATCTGATAAAGAATGATGTGACAACAAATAAGAAAATCAATAGCTAAATCTGTTGTTTTAACAAAGATTTTTTTTTGAAATTATATTAGGATCAATATGGTTGCTCCTTGGATCTATTCTGGCATCAAGGATACTCATCCTAATATTTATGAAAATAACAACCTTTTTAACTATGAATCTTGCGTAATAATCAGTATAATAAGTTACATAAACCGGCAACGTTCCATCACTTGTAAACATCGAGTAGACAAAATTGATCAGTCATAGTTATTCACAAAGGTTATCTTTCATTGTGAACTCTTTTAACTTCCACCCAACTGCACCCCGGAACTTTATTCAGTCCTTTACCTTTCATGGCAACTCTGGTGTCATCTACCTCGTTCCAGTAACCAGAGAGAGAAGACATATTAGCCGATAGGACATAGTTTGCTCCAAGATCAGGCTCAATCTTTAACAGAAGCTTCACCAAAGCGTCATCAAACCCAACACTACTTCCATGGATCTTATACGCACTTATAAAGCTCCTTAACATAATGGAGCTAGGTTCCATTGGCATGTTTTTTATAACACGATATGCTTCTTCAATCATCCCAGCTCGTCCAAACATATCCACCATGCATCCGTAATGTTCCATTGTTGGCTTAATTCTATAAAACTTAACCATTTGGTCAAAATACTTTTGACCCTTTTCCACAAGACCCAAGTGACTACAAGCAGAAAGAATACTAGAAAACAACATGGCGTCGGGTATCAAACCAATATCTTCCATTTCATTAAACAACGAAATAGCTTCTTCGCCATGCCCATTTTCCGCAAGCCCAGATATCATTATAGTCCAAGTCTGCAAATTCCTCTCGCCCATCGAATCAAACATCACCTTTGCCTTATCTACGTAGCCACACGCTGCATACATCTCCACTAGCGCTGTAGCTAAAGAAACATCTAATCCAATACCATTCGTAAGAATGTACGAATGAATACACTCCCCCATTTTCACATTAACCAAACGACTGCAAACAGAAAGCATGCTAACCAAAGTTACAGAATTCGGCCCTTCTTTTTCTCGCTTCATGTCTAGAAACACTGATAACGCACCCAAAGGATCCTTGCTGCATAGTTTCCACAATCAGTAAAACCAAATAAAAAAGAAACAGAAAACGACTAACGGGATATAGTTAGCAATGTCATACCAAGTAAGGTATGCCGCAATCATAGAACTCCAAGAAACAACATCTCTCTCAGACATTTCATCAAACACACGCCTCGCAAACTCTACACGCCCACACGCACCATACATCCGCACCAGCGTATTCTCAATAACCAAATTCCCCCCAAACCCATTTTTCAAAACCAACGAATGAACCGAGCCACCATATCCCAACATCCCACATCTCCCACATGCCTTTAAAACAAAAGGGTACGTAAATTTATCACTTTTTAGACCAGCAGTGGCCTGCAATTGACAATGCAGCTTAATTGCTTCAAAGGGTGTTTGGCTTTTTGAGTAGTGTTTGATGAGCGTGTTATATGCGAATAAAGGCGGGCTTATTGGTGCGTTGTTGAAGAAGTGTTGAGTGTAATGTAGGCAGATTGGTGATGATGTTAAGATGAAATTTGAGATTACGAATTCATCGAAAATGAGGGAGGTTTTAAGGATTAAGGAGTGGATTTGGTTAAGGTGTGTTGTGGTTTTTGTGTTTTGGAAGAGGGTTTGGAGGAATTGGATGTTCATGTCATTTGTTTGAGTTTTGGATTTAAGATTTGGTTAATAACCTTTACTATCAATTACTATAATGTTTTGAACATTAGAAACAGAAGTTTTAAATACCATCAATAGATACATTAGCATGTTATAACTAAACAGAATTATATGTTTGATGGTTACACCTTTCTTGTCTTTTATTTCTCATAATATCATTAGAAATACAAGTTTTAAATATCATCTAGTTTACAACAAAGCTCACATAATATCTATTAAGGTAAGTAACCTTAATTAGGTTCTTCTAAAAAAAAAGAAAACAAAAATGCATTCTCTAAAACACTTATAATATAGTCTCTTCTACATTGCCACACCTAAGCACATCTTTAAGACTTAGGAGAGTCAATTATGTTAAATTCAAATGTAACAACTCAACATACTAGATGTCATACTTTAGATCATGTTATACGCCATCTAAACCAAGAAACTTCTAGATCGAGTCATCTTACTCGCTTTGTCATCTAAACCTAGCATTCAAAACATCTTTATTAAAATCATGTGTGAAACATGTCATCTAGGTCAACCGACATTAAAATATGGATAGTTGAGTTATATAAGTCCAAGTATTAAGCATACAAAGAAAATTTCATCTTTGCTAAACTTCAATAGACAAATATAGAAATTCGATTTTATCTAACATGAGAATGACTACTGTAGAACCTATCGCACTAGAAATTTAATTTGACCTAACGAGTGAATTGCTTCCATGAGAGAAGTTGGGTTTGTGGTATAACCCGTAAAAACGGTCGTGTTTAGCCTTAATTAAGCACCACTATTGATAGTCTCATATTCATTCTCTAACTTGATTAAATGGATCTTCCTAAAGGTTCCTAAAGTTAGTTTACATTGATGAATTGTGTCTCTTATTGGGATTGCACATTAAACAAGTAGTAATTATGATTCTCTTTAGCGAACCTAGATTATTTACATCTCACATATGTATCTTGAAGTTTCTAAATGATAACTTGTTTTTGTGAGATATGATTGTATGTCTTCATGCTATCTTGGCATTCAATGATTATTTGATTAATAATTTAATACATGATTATTAGATAGGTTTTATCTTTATTTAGTAACTCCGTTATAATATCTTTTGGTGTTGTCTATATGGTACATGCTCTCAAATGCTAAATGTTATCATGTCTTACATGATATTTGCATTTGTTCCTTGTGCGGCCTTTTACATGATTTACATGTTAATTGTGGACACACTCTGTTAATACAAATAAATCGTAAAAACGTTTATTCATATTTAGCGATCTCTTTGTGTTTTGTTAATAACAAATATAAAGTTATCATAAGTAAAATTATAAGGATACATGTTATTTTTGTAAAGCATTTACATATATAGTCATTTAACATAAATTGTTATAATAATTCATTTGTTGTAATAGTTTATTAGGATGGGTAAAGACCATAACCCATGACCCATACCCATGGAGCAAATCCATAACCCATAACCCATACCCATGATCCAATGTCTAGATACATTGTATCTATTTGGGTACCCATGACCCAAAGTCCATGACCCATGACCCATAACACAAATAGGGAGGAGCGTCCACGGATCCCTCGAGATACACTGGACGGATCTCTCAAGTAAGGGATCCGGGGAACAATAGACATTTTTGCCTATAAATAGTGAGTCATTTCTTCATTGTTACTCACCCCTCTTCTTACAAACTCTCTTCTAATCTCAGATCTCTTGATCTGTATAGTAGTTCTTCTTTCTTTTGTTGTGATTCTCATATAGGTCTTTCTCAAAGGCGAGATCACGAGATACTACAAGTCATCCAAGCAAGGGGTCCTTGATTGATTTGTTCCTTCACAAGATTTCTGTAGCAAGATCTTGTATTTCATATTTCACATAGTTGTTGTGTTATACTTGTGTTGGTTTGGTCCTCCGTGTTAAGAACTCGGTATTTAGCTTTGTAGCGGAAAAAGTGTAAGCGACGTTGTGAGGCTTCTCCGCCAAGTTGAAGGAGCTTGTTGACATAGTGCTTGAACTCTCGATTAGGTGACTTGGGGAGTGGAGTAGGGCAAGGAAGGTGTACTTGTAGCCGAACCACTATAAATCGGTTGTGTCATTACTTTCTATCCTTTACTTTACGTGCTTTCATTACTTACATTACTTATTGCTTTATACTTTCTATCCATCCATACGAATTCACATAATATCGAATCTAAAGTTTTTGAAACTAAAATTAAAATCGGGCAAACTATTCAACTCCCCCTTCTAGTTTTTCACAATTGGTATCAGAGCTAGGTTTACAAAAGTTTTTAAGTAAATCGTATTTTAAAAACTTTTCGATCACAATGAGTTTTGAAAATTATAAAGAAGGGTAATCTATGCAACGACCTCCACTACTTGAAACAAATGGTTTTATTTATTGGAAGAATAGATTCGAAACTTATGTGAAGTCAAAAGATATTGATCTTTGGTACATCATTGTTGAAGGTGACTTTCAAGCCACTACAAAAGATGATAAAACCGACAAACAAATAAATATCCCTCATGAACACCTCTCCGACGAGCAAAAGAAAAATCTTTCCAAAAATAGTGAAGCTAAAATGGTTTTATACAATGCTTTACCCAAAAAGGAATTTGGAATTCTTTAGTTGTAACTCATCAAGGAAATCAACAAGTTAAAAACAATAAAATAGATTTATTTGTTCAACAATATAAACAATTTTCAATATCGGATGAGGATAGTATAGATAATTCTTTTGCTAACTTTAATACTATAATTACCTCATTACAAGCACTTGATAAGTCTTTTTCTAGTCGTAATCATGTCAGGAGATATTTAAGGGCACTTCCATCCAACTGGAGATCAAAGGTGACGGCCATCGAAGAATCAAAAGACTTGTCAATCCTCACCCTCGACGAACTCATAGGCAATCTAAAAGTCTATGAGCTTATCCTTGCTAAAGATTCTGAAGCCTTAAAAGAAAAGAAAGAGAAGCACAAATCTCTTACCTTAAAAGCCAAGAAGGTTTCAAACGATGAAGAAAACTCTTCTTCGGAAAGTGATGATGAAGAATATGCCATGGCGGTAAGGGATTTCAAGAAGTTCTTTAGAAGAAAGGGAAGATATGTCAAGCAACCATATGACGACAAGAAGGGGTTCCGGAAAGGCAAAGACGACAAGAAAGCAAGGGATGAACGCGCATGTTTTAAATGTGGGGACCCTAATCACTTCATTAGTGAGTGTCCCAAACGTGACGAACAAAAGGCGTTCGTAAGTGGTTTGTGGGGAATGAGTGAGGAGGAGAACGAAGAAATTTGTCTCATGGCAAATGACTCAAACGAGGTATGTCCCGAATCTCTCTATTATAGTAGCTCATCATTAAATGATGAATCATTGCATCGTGAATATGATAAACTTTGAAAAATTAGTCTAAAAGTAATTAACAAAAATAAGATTTTGAAAAACAAAAATTAACATTTAGAAAAGGAAGTCATTGAGTTAAAAGACAAATTAAAACGTTTAGAAAAGGGGAAGAAAGTAGATGGGGAATGTGAGCTTTGTGTTCAACTTCAAACGTTAGTTGATAATCTTGATTCCAAGATTGCTAGAATGAGTACTAATACTCTAGATATAATACTAGATAGTGTTAAGACAGGAAACAATCAAAAGGGGTATTCAGCAACTTAAAGCATCAACTAGCGATAATAAAGAAACACAATTCGTCAAAGCAATTGAAAAACAAGCTACTGTAGTTACGGATCCCTTGAAAAGGGAACCGTCTAGTGTAAAACCAGGGATCCGTGGGTCTTTACCAACAAACAGTAGAAATAATGTAGCTACTTCATCTAGAACCAACTTTGTTATTGTTAACAAGAAGAAACCAACCCACGTTACTGTTAGAAATTGTTAGGAATTGGAAATTCTATTGTAAAGCATCGGTCACCCCAAGTATAATCTAGCTTAAGTTAGCTCGTAGACATATAGTTTATTATGTTAGTTGTTAGTAAGTTATTAGCTCAATTTTAGTCTAGTGCAACACCGTGGAGGAAGGACGGGTCTTTACCCACTGTATACCTGATCCACAGGCCGTCAGGAGGTCGTTTAGTTTGTAACCTATAAATACCCTCTACCTTGCAAGGTAGAGGGTTGGATGTTCATTTAGAATCTAACCTTCCAAGAGTTTCTCTTTCTAGAATATCCCACTTTCTCTCTCTAAATTATACGCCCATTTGAGTTTGTTTATGTGCTTGTGAAATCCAATATGTTACAATTGGTATCAAGAGCCATGGTTAGATCATCTCTTACATATCCTTGGATTTCTAGTGGTTTTTAGATGGTTTTTGAGTTTGAAAAAGTTTAGTGGTTTTTGCATCATTTGGTTCATTTCTTGTGTTAAAGTTAGAATTTTGGGTGTACTTTTGTGTTTAGAATCATTGTATGTGCTTGGGTTTTGATTTGGTAAGCTTGAATCACTGTGGTTGAGCTTGTTTTGGATTGAAAAGTGTGTTTTTGAAGTTTTTCTTGGTAGCGACTTGGCTCTCGGAGTGTATTTCATCTTAGCGACTTGCTTAAGTAAAAGATAGCGAGTTGCAGTGTTGCTTGGTAGCGACTTGGTCCTAGCGACTTGTCTCTTGAGACAAGCCGACAAACAGTACACTTAGTGGATTCTCCACTACGGGTAGCGACTTGGTGAAGGTAGCGACTTGCTTTCAATTTTGTTAGCGACTTGTACTTAAGTTTCTTAGCGACTTGGTGTTAGCGAGTTGGACCCTAGCGAGTTGCTATTTAGCGACTTGACGACTTAGCGACTAGGTGGTTAGCGACTTGCTGTCAAATTTTGTAGCGACTTGGAACTTAGCGACTTGTCTTATTAATACTTAGCAACTTGGTTCCTAGCGACTTGGTTCAAGGTTTCTTTGGTTGACTCTTGCCTGCAATACGGTTTTCTCTTGATTTAGTAAAATCCTGTGAAAGAATCTATTTCCCGGTTTAATCATTGAGTTATAAAATCCTGTGTAAACCTTAAACATGTCTACCAACGTACATACAATCGTCTTCACTATAGCTGAGGTCATTCATGCAGAAGATACTCGTCCACCCACAATGTCTTACATCACTGACCCTTTTATCTCCAAAGTACTTGAACTTTATGATACCTCACAGAACAATGAACCTAGATGCATTTCTGAATGTCCTACCTTGATTGATTCAACAAATTTTGATCAAAACTCTTCACCTTCTGACTCAAAATTCAACGAATCACACTTTTCAATGACCCATGATGCAAAGCATTCTGAATGCAACATTGAGCCGTTTCAATTACTTCATCAGCACCTCACACAACTGTTATCCACTCCTATGGGTCGAACATGCGGTGCTCTCTTCCGCCAAGACTTACCTACGTTGAAAAAGGCTGTGTTACTGAACTTAGAACAACTGAAGCTTCAAATTACTAATGAGAAGGTATTAATTGATGATTCTAATGTTGCACTTCAAGTTATCTACAACCAATTTCAGCCATTTATCAAAGGGGAATATTCTGCTGACTTTGATCAACACGTGACTGGAATTTCATTCAAGAAACACACTGGAATGGAAATTCATGAGTTCATCAACACATATATCCAACTTATGAATAGTGTGGAAGTGTACATTAAGGATGCTGCTCAAAGGAATGATTATTTGAATGAGTTGAATGAGTGTCATGGAAAATTAAAGGAAAATTGTGATATGTTGGGTAATGGATCAGTTGAAAGAACGAATGATGCTGATGCTGACTGCGGAATTTCATAAACAAAAATGAATGATGTAATTGGCTGTACTGAACTCAACGGCTCAGAGTCCGAAAAGCTTGAAATTGCTTGCATATCAGTGAGTCTTGTAGTGCATGAGGTAAGTACAGATGCCATACCAACAAATGAACACGTATCATGCATTGAGGTACCCTTAACTGACCCTATCTTTGAATATGATATCGATAAATGTGTCTTGGTTGAGTCTGAATCTAAAAACTTTAAAACAAATGACATGGTAGAAAAAGGGGTTTATGATGAACTTTCAAACAAATACTCAATTCTTGAAAAACATTGTATTTCCCTGGAAATTGTAATACAACAAAAGGAAGAAAGTTTTCGTGCTACAAAATCTTGCATTAATCCAGAATTCCCATAATTTCGAGAATTTTTTGAAATTAACCACTTTAAAACCCAGATTCAGGACAAAGATTCAACCATATGCAATCTGAAATGTCAACTCTCAGATCTGCATAAGAAATGCAATCTTAGGATGAGCAATCCTAACCATGAGGTGAGTAGTGAGCTTAAATCTAGGAATGATGAATTGGCTCTATGTGTATCCAACTTATTAAGAGAAAACGAGTCCTTAAGAAAGAACTTATTAGAGAACGATTCCAAGATGATAGATCGAACTAATTCCTTTTTGGCTGACATTGATGCCCTCAAAGCCCAAATTCAGGATAAGAGCTTCAATAGGGTGAACACTAAGTTTGCAAAACCATCAACTTTGGGAAAGTCAACTGTTCAGAACAACTCAAAACATACCGTAGTTAGGCAACCGAATGCTTTTAGAACTGAAAGATTTAAACCATCGAAATCTAGGCTTGCCTCCCAAGTTGATGCGAATACTGTTTTGACAAAACCAGTCACTTCACTACTTCGATCAGATTGGATGAATAACAAACCCCAGGTTAATGTTCAAAGTTCTAAGATCAGGAATACTAGAAGTTCATCTACTTCTCATAAGAAGTATCAAATGACAGATCAATCCCCTAAGAAACCCAATAATTACAAAAGGACCAATATTCAAAAGAGAAAAGTGCCTACATTCAAATCTACTATCAGCTGTTTCAAATGGATTCCCACTGGCAGATTATTTAAATTTACAGGATCCAAACGGACTTACATACCTAGATCTTGCCTTAAGTGGATGCCAACAGGAAAACTTTTCAAGAATATTGAACCTAAAGGGGTCTCTATTAATGACATGCCTAGACCAAACTGTGCAACATCAAATAGTGAGATTACTCATGTCACTAACTCATCTATTTACAATACTACTTGTGAGTCTAGTGCTATGTCTCCCCAGTCTTTTTCAGGTACAATGCTCAATTCAATCAGGAACTTCATGACTTGGTTTCCATCATAAATGAATATTGCTCACTCAGGAGTTATAGCTTGCCAGAATTGATGTACCTCGTACTTTGACTCCTATTCGACTTGAATCAGGGCTCTTTATAAATCTGTGTACAAATCAGTAAACAAAAAAAAAAAAAAAAAAAAAAAAAAAAAAAAAAAAAAATTGTTATTCAATTCTAAATTTTTAATTTTTTTTTAAAATCATACTTTTAATTCATTATGACATTGATTGAGGGGGAGAATTTTTACAAGCTATCTCGTTTATATCTGCACAATTGTTGGTTATGTAGGGTGCTCAAATGCATGTATGTGTCTTGTCTTGTTCTCCAATGTGTTAGGCTACTTATCCTATTATGTCATCTTAATTATGATATGTGTACTATGTGCTAGTTTGCAATCTGATAAGTTCATGGACTGAAAATATCTAGTATACATAAGATGATATGTTAGCGACTTGCTGTGTAAACTCCTAGCGACTTGGTTGTTTATTTTCTAGCGACTTAATTAACGAGTCTCAAAAATACAAGGACTGAGAGTGTCATGTTGGTATTCTTGTAAAAAATCCTTCCTCATACCCTAGCGACTTACCTCTCACTATTCACTATTTCAAAAAATTCTTAAACTACTTGTGTCTTTTCTCTCTCTAGTTTACATTTCAAGCTAGCGACTTAGCGTGGTATGTTTTGCATCTAACACTCTCTGCTTTCAATTATATGTCGTAGATGCTAGACTAACACAGTTTTTCTACACAGATCCCACCGTGCATTTGATCTGTATCACTTGATTCTCACGTAGGTTTGTTAATGAATATGCTTTAATGGGATCATTTTTCATGCGTATGATGGATGTTTAGGAGTTATTGGAATGTATTAATGGTTATTGCGTTGCGTCATTAGGGTGTCGCTGAAAGTGTTTTGTTTGATGTTATTTGTAACCGTTCTATATAGCTAGTTAAGTGTGATCATGTAATGGTGATGAATGATTGTTTGGTTGGTGCTGTTTTTCGTTTGTGTAGAATTTGTTCTTGATGGCGACTTGGATGTGTTCTTCATAGCGAGTTAGCTTGTGTGTTCTTGGTAGCGACTTACCAATATTCTTGGTGGCGTGTTAGTTTGCTTATTCTTATTTAGCGACTTACCTATGTAACTCGTAGAGACTTATCACTATTAAAGGTGGTAGCGACTTGTACTTACAAGTCTGCAAGTTGTTAATCTTATAGCGACTTGGTCCTATCATTTTTGATAGCGACTTATTTTATAAGTTTAGCGACTTGCTGGCTAAATGTTCAAGTGGCGACTTGGTATGTTGAATTATTTTAAGGCGACTTGCTATTGTAATTTCATGATTAGCGACTTGATTCAGGTTTTCCTGTAGCGACTTGCTTTAACAACATACTCTTAGCAACTTGTTATAACATCCTTGTTTGAGCAAATTTGTACCTGGTTTCTCTTGTAGTAACTTGGTATGAAAACTTGTCTCAAATGACCTGCTATATCATCCACATAATAGTATCTTGTCTCATGAAATTAGTTTATAGCAACTGTGCGTTTAAATAATTTGATCCTAAAACAACTTGTCTCTCGAAAACTATGTCAAATGGAACCTTTACCTTGAAAAACTCTCTAATGCCACTCAATCTATTTCAATATGCGTGTGGGAACTCTGTCTAAGCTACTAAGTTATTGTGTTTATGACATAAGGGTGTGTTCAATGTTGCTTAACTAACCATTTATAATCTAACATGCTCTCAATCATTGTTGTTGTTTGTGTGTATCTTTAGATCTTCAATGGCAAACACAACCTCAGCTGAGAACATTACATCTTCTGCTCCACCCAATATCCTTTCAGACGACGAAATCCTTCCTAAAAATCAATGGGCAGAGATTGGAAAAAGTAACTGTTATGTGGACTTACAAAAGTTGCAACAAAATCCAATCCTCAAAGTGTCTATTGATATCCTCAAAAACACAAACTTCTTCAGTGCCCTAACCAAGCAATGCACAATTCCCACCATGTACATACAACAATTCTGGAACACCATTGAATGGGACAAAATCACAGCTAAATATTCCTGTAAACTGGATGATAGGGAATTTGTGATAGATTCTGACATTCTTACCAAGGCCCTAGGAATCACTCCCTGTAACCCCAACATACGATCTGAACCTCCACCTAGTGCTGAAGAGCTAATGGTCTTTCTAATTGGTTTGGGATATCAGATTGGCATATCAAGGGCTTCTGACATCATCACCGGACACATGTATCAACCCTGGAGAGCAATGACAACAGTTCTCAACTTGTGCTTATCTGGCAAAACATCAGGGTTCGATAAAGTGAGAATTCCCATCTTGCAAATCCTATGGGGTATCGTCAATGGGGTGAATGTGAATGTCTCAGAACGTATCTGGGAAGAATTTTCGTTGTCAATGAACACATTTATATCTGATAGAACAAACTTTCAGAATAGAGCTCAGGGACGAAAGAAACTGAACAAACTTGTGATTCCTAGCATCAGATTTTCGAAGCTTGTTATCCAGTACTTGCAACAGACTCACAACTTCAACCCTAGGAGTGAATCAGCCCTTCATAATGCCAAGGAAGAATTTGTTCTGGGCAACCTTAAATATGTTGCTAAGGGTATGGATAAAGAGATCTTTGGATTGCCTATTCCTGATATTCTTCTCACAGACGATATTAAGAAGACGGATCACTTCAAACTGTACAAGAAAAGGGCTTCCAGATCCAGTGCTAATATTGATGTGTCTCCCACTCCACCACAACCCAAAACTGCTAAGTCTACTTCAGGCTCACAGTCTTCGTATGCTGTTCTTCCCAAAAAGAGACGTGGAAGGTTACAACCTTCTGACACCATAACCCAGAAGCAGAAAAGAAAGAAGAAGGGAGTGGAAAAAGAAAACATTGAGGAGACTGAGGTTTCGAGGGGTAATACGAGTTTGATTGATGAAGATGATGCTGCTCTGCAACTAGGAATCAAGCAAAGCCTAGAAAGTCATAATGTGAGAGCACCAGTTGGAGGAGTAGTGCTAAGAGAACCTGAACAAGTGCCTCGGCAAACAACACCAATTACACAAGACAAAGGGAAAGGGATTGTTGGTGTAGAAAAAGCTGCTCACATGCTTCTGACCTTATCCTCTTCACCATCAAGAACTACCACTCAATTTGAGCTGAAAAAAAGAAGCGTTGAATCATCTTCAGTTCAAGAACATTCTGGACTGGAAAAGGAGGTATCCGAAGCACAAGAAGAAACTCCTGCATCAAGTGATACCCAGTCTGAGCAAAATGTTGATGAAGAGTTGCAACATGTCTCACAGGAGAACCTTGAGTCAAGATTTGATGAGTCCAGGCACTTGGAAGAACCAAATCTGTCTAATGACTCTCTACCCTCATTGAAGAATCTTGATACAGACTTCTCCTTTGGTGATCAGTTTATTAATGACAAACCTTCAGACACTGAGACTCTTAAGCAAGGTAATGACAAGGAAGAAGCAGAGTCCTTGTTTACTGTCAACATTCAGCAAGACACTTCAACCATCCCTCCTATGTCAGCTTCTACTCATGAAACCGCACTTCCACCGCCCAAACCTGCTCAAACAACCGCACTTCCACCACCTGATCCTACTAATGATCAATCACTCAAACCAGTGGTTACAGTTACAGACATGGAAACCCCACCTGCTTCACCACCTCAAATTCTTACATCGGATCAATTGCTCGACAAAGCAGTGAAAAGAATTGAAGCACTTGAGAGACAACTTCCAAAATCTTTTAATGCCCTCGAGAATCGTGTCTATAGGCTGGAGCACCTCTACTTTGATGAAGGGGTTGCAGACGCTATTGAAGGCGAAGTTAGGGATGCTGTGGAATGGGCAATGGAAGCTCCACTGCTTAGACGATTTAAAGATCTACCTATTGCTGATATGAGAGCTGTGCTTTCAGATAAGATGTATGATGCTAACGAGCATAAGCATGAGGCCCATAAGAAGCTATTTGAGGCTCTCGATGAATCAATTAAGCACGACAATCATGAACAGTTTTTGAAGGACATTGGAGAAAGAGAAGCTAAGAAGAAAAGGAGGACCATGGTGCTGGAGACATTGCGTAAAGGTCCTAAAGATCCTCCTCCTCCTCTCTCACCTCCAACTGGGGGTGCTGGAACTTCTGGAGCTGGTGGATCTTCTAAAACAACCTCTACACCTCCACCACAACCACCATCATCACCACCAAAACCTCCCAATCAACCTAGTTCATCCAGAAATTAGGAAACACAGAAGAAATCTGCAGCCTGGACAACGGTTGATTCAAGGTTCACACCCACAGTCTCTTCTATTCCTGAAGATCAAATGTTTCATGAAGAATCGTATGTCATGGCAGAGTCTGAATCTGATGACGATGATGCATCCACCAAGCATATTCCCAAGCCGTCTGAAGATGATTGGTTTGATGCATACGTGGCAGGTAAACGCATTAACACATCCAGAGTTGCACCTTCAAGAGACACAATTCAAAGCTGGATCATCGAGGAGATACCTCATACTCCAGAACCTTCATGGTCTATCCCAGAGTCTGACACGATGATCCCTGACAACAACTGGGCTACAACAATCTCTACCAACTATGAAACCCCAGATGAAGACTCTCTCCTTCATATCACTAGAGATATGGGCAGCTTCATTAAGTGGTTTTGTGCACAGAAGGGAATCACGTCCATCACTCCAAAGGATCTTGAAGGACCAGCTTATGAAATTGTCAAGGTGTTTCACTCAGATGCCAATCAGCTCCAATACCATATGGAAGAATGCCATAAGATGCTAAATGATCAAGTCAGTGAGCAGATAAGTCGATTCAATGTGAACATGCCTCTTCCTCTCGGTGGTGAACCTGGACAAATAACTATTCAGTCTGAGTTCTTCTTCAACCATGACCTGGACTATCTTTGTGCTCATACTAATGAAAGAAGACCAGCCTTATCAATCTCAAAGATGAAAGCTGCTACCTACTCTGATCAGGGCCTTGAACAGATGGTTCCGGATCAATTCTGGGCAGACAAAGAACAAGTATATGACATCAAGGCTTCGTACGGAATTTCTCATTGGTGGTTCAAGAAGAAGAAATTCTACATTGATAGACATAGTGCCAATAAGAGTCGCAGTGCTGTTCGATCCAAGGTGCGAATTTTAAGTGTTGTCAGTATAGAGATCTTCCAAATCTATGGCTATGATTACCTTAAGAGATTGTTCTTCGAAGAGCGGACAAGAAGGATCATGTTATTGAAGAAAACGACTTTAAACATCTGTTGCCAAGTGACTTTGAAGATCTCTATCTTTTGAACCTTCAAGGACACCTTGAACACCTACCTGCTCGTGAAAAAAAAGCTCTCTCTGACGTTGTCAATCTTTGGATCAGAGGCTTAGTCATCCGAAAATGGGTTGAGGACTTTCAGCTTGGGATGGAAAGCTACCAGACTCAGGTCAATTTAACAAGGTCACAATGGGATGCCAAAGGACATGAATTTCGTCACGACTATAGAGTGCTTGACACCCCAGAGCCATCCTCTTCCACGACAGGTACGAGACTCGCATGCTGATGAGATTGTGCAAGCTCTACAAATTCAGTGATGGTACTCTCAAGATGGTCGAAGAAGAATTGAACTCCAGAGTGAAAGAAATCAGAGTTGATCTGAAGCCGTGGAACAAAACAAAATTCTGGTCTGATGAGGACTTAAAGAGGTGTGAAGATTTCATTGCTGCAATCAGGCGAAGACTTAAGACTCGAATGATCTTCCGCAACCTTGAAAGTTTTGTTGGTGGTAGACTTCGTGAAGGTCATTACAAACTACTTCAAAGAACTGAATGAAGACATCTTCCGGAAGTAGTTTCTGTTTTGTATTATTTATGTGAAAAATATGGTGTACAAACTATGAACAACTA
Organism: Chrysanthemum seticuspe; assembly: GCA_019973895.1. Lineage (NCBI taxonomy): Eukaryota > Viridiplantae > Streptophyta > Magnoliopsida > Asterales > Asteraceae > Chrysanthemum > Chrysanthemum seticuspe. Next base: position 101,646,985 of record BPTQ01000007.1, read on the forward strand.
TAATGCATGTAATAGTGTTAGGTTATGTATTGTGGTTTCCCTTTGTGTCTAAAAAGGGAACTTCAGTGTTGTCCACTTCTGATCATATAAAATTGGACACATTTTTTTCCAACAAATGTTTTGTCTCATACATATTTAAATCACTTGAGATCCAAAATCTTAAAGGATTTGAAATTTTTGATCGGGGGAGAAAATGTGATATAAATATGAAAGATGATAAAAAATGACCATTTTTGTCTCAAAGTGCATACTGCTCTCTAATATGTGCTAAACTATTTTCGAATCTCGAAGCATATATTAAGGGGGAGCATTTCAAATCAAATTCAAACCTTCAAGGTACAAAGTTTTCCATGCTTTTATATAAGGTACCTTGATTGTGTGTTAAATGGCTTCTAAATGTTTGGTAATCGTGGTAGTACTTTGATCGGTGCAAAACCGTCAAGTTATCTCACGCAAGCTAGTCACTTGTGAATGACCAACTGTAAGAAACTCAAAACAGTTCACACACCAATGCAATTTAAGATCAGGAGAATGCAGTGGATTCCCGGGTCGTTAAGTCCCACGGAGGTTGACTGGTGTTTAACACTATCAGAGGTCGAATAACCACTAAGGATAGTGATCAGGAGTTTTGTAGTTTAGACATGAACTAACGTTTAGTCACCAACATCGAACAATAAAAATCAAGTTAATCTCATTTAAATCGTATAACATCGAAGACAAGGTCACACCACGAACAAACACAAGTGAACCGAATAATTTCACGAATAAGTATTCGAGTAAAGTATCGTCAAGGTATTAGAAGGTGTGTTGTGGTACAAAAAGATAAAAAGGATCTAAGGATCATATTAAAATCTCAAAAGGACTTTAAAAGTGTAAAAAGGTATTGTCAAACGATAAAAAGAATTAATTTTTGTCAAAAATCCTAATAAATTTATCGAAAATTATGTTTATTAAGTCTTTTTCAGGTTTTTTTATTAAAAAGTAAAAATAATTCAAATCTATTTATATTTATCACTTTTTTCATTAAAAGGTCTAAAAAGTATCAAATAAAACATTAAAAATCATTAAATTAATCAAAAATTATCAAATTTTAAGTATCTTTTATCTTTTTATTAGTCTTTTTATGTTTTTATCAAAACTTTTAAGAAAAAACAATAAAATCTAAAAAGGTTCAGTATTAAAATAAAAAGATCGAAATAAAGGATAAAAGAACATTAAATCCAATAATAATTAATCAATTTTTATCAAAAATTAATTATTATTAATCTATTAATCAATATTTTTATTAAAAGAAAAAGATTTTTCAAAGAATATAGTAATCCAAACATTTTTATAGTAAAAGTATAAAAATCCTAATTATAACACATTCAAAGTGTAAAAACAAACATGCAGTGCATCAAAAATTAAATCAAAATATTTTTGAATTTTTGTTTTTGTAGTAAAACGTTTATCACTATCGCAAATAAATTATCTAAAATTGAAAAATTAGAGGAAATTAGAGGACATCAAATATTTTTGAGTTTTATGGATGACTAGTGATAGGAATCACCAATAAGCTGGAGACTATCACAATTTGTGGTCAGTTGGAGGCACCCTGAATTGCTGGGCCCTTAGGTGACGTAAGAGGACTAGAATTTAACGTAACCACACACTTGACAAAACTCAAAGAATGTCAACCAGTAAGTGTTCACTGATCGAACGCACTCTATTGAACTGCCAAAACGTGGCTAGTTTCATGATGGTGCTAATGGTTTGTAAATCTTCGGTAAATTGTGTGTTAGTTCCATGGAATATATTTTCGTACCTTTTGAAACATGGAACTTCCAAACTTAAACTAAACTTTACGAGGGGGAATTATATACGAAGCTCTAAGCTTTTATCAAATCGTGTATAATCTCTCGTCATACGTGAAACTCTGTTTTTACCAGTAAAAAATAGTAGAAAGTATAAATATAGTGTAAAAGAGGGGGCTAGTTTTTAAAGTTTAGGAAATTCTAAAACCTAGAGTTCACTAAATTTATACATACTCTGTT
>BPTQ01000007.1:101650807-101671671 GCA_019973895.1 Chrysanthemum seticuspe
ACAAGCTTGTATGGAGTACACCCGATGGGTGTTTTGTAAGCTGTACGGAAGGCCCAGAGTGCGTCATCTAGCTTATCAGACCAAGAGGCACGGTTTTCGCCAACCGTCCTCTCCAGAATTCTTTTTATCCCCCGGTTAGAAACTTCCACTTGCCCACTAGTTTGGGGGTGGTACGCAGTAGAGAGACGGTGAGTTACACCATACTTCTGCATGACTCTTTCAAACTGGTCATTGCAGAAATGCGTACCACGATCACTGATTATGGCTCGTGGAGTTCCAAACCTAGCAAAGAGGGATTTCAAGAATTTCACAACAACTCGGGCATCATTGGTATGCAAAGCCTTAGCTTCAACCCATTTTGACAAATAGTCAACGGCCACGAGTATGTACTTATTACCGCGAGAAGAAGGGAATGGCCCCATAAAGTCAATGCCCCAGATGTCAAAGATCTCACACACTTGAATGGCGTTTTGTGGCATTTCATTCCTTTGTGAGATATTCCCGTGACGTTGACAAGCGTCACAGGCTTTGACGAATTCATGGGCATCCTTGTAGATTGTGGGCCAATAGAATCCGGAATCAAACACCTTCTTGGCGGTGTAGTTGGGGCTATGATGTCCCCCAGTAGGTCCAGCATGGCAAGCTTTGAGAATGTCAATAGCTTCCTGACCATATACACATCGCCTGATGACTTGATCCGCGCAAATTTTAAACAAGTAGGGGTCGTCCCAGAAGTAATGTTTAACATCTTTGAAGAATTTGTTCTTCTGTTGGGACGACATCCCTTTCACTATGAAGTTACCCGCATGGTAATTTGCAAAGTCAGCAAACCATGGGGTGGTAGAGTCTCCACGAAAAGAAACCGCATTGAGTGTCTCGAGAGGAAATGTTTCATTTATTTCTTTTTTCTCGAAAACATCTTGGTGAGGGTTTTCTAATCGGGACAGATGATCAGCAGCCAGGTTCTCAGCTCCTTTTTTATCACGTATAATGATATCAAATTCCTGGAGGAGGAGAACCCAACGGAGCAATCTCGGTTTTGCATCTTGTTTTGCAAAGAGATATTTAAGAGCCGAGTGATCCGTATATACTACGCATTTGGTCAAGATGAGGTATGGCCGAAACTTTTCAAACGCATACACCACAGCTAATAGTTCTTTTTCTGTAGTGGTGTAATGGGTTTGAGCTTCAGTCATAGTCTTACTTGCGTAGTGTATAGGCTGAAAATGCTTTGTTTTGCGTTGCCCCAAGACTGCACCGATAGCAAAATCACTTGCATCGCACATGAGCTCAAAGGGTAAATCCCAGTCGGGGGCAACTAGAATGGGTGCTTCCGTAAGCCTTTTCTTTAGTGTTTCAAAAGCTTCGACGCACTCAGGAGAGAAGATAAAAGGAGCTTCTTTTTCAAGAAGATGGGTCATAGGCCGAGCGATTTTGAAAAAATCCTGTATGAATCTACGATAAAACCCGGCATGACCAAAAAAACTCCTAATACCTTTGACGGTAGTAGGATGAGGCAGTTTAGCAATAACATCAACTTTCGCTCTATCGACCTCAATCCCATTTTTTGAAATCTTATGGCCAAGGACTATGCCTTCTTTGACCATAAAGTGACTCTTCTCCCAGTTTAGACATAGATTGGTGTCTTCACACCTTTTAAGCATTCTGTCTAAATGGGAGAGACATGTCTGAAATGAATCCCCAATGACTGAGAAGTCATCCATAAACACCTCCATTGTTTCCCCGATCATGTCGTGGAATATGGCCATCAAACATCGTTGGAACGTGCCTGGAGCGTTACATAAGCCAAAAGGCATACGTTTGTAGGCAAAAGTTCCGTACGGGCAGGTGAATGTGGTCTTCTCTTGATCCTGTGGATCAATGAGGATCTGAAAGTAACCCGAGAAACCATCAAGGAAACAATAGTACTCATTCCCTGCTAATCTCTCAAGCATCTGGTCCATGAAGGGTAGAGGAAAATGGTCTTTACAGGTGGCGTCATTCAACTTACGATAGTCAATACACACACGCCATCCCGTAACCAATCGAGTTGGAATTAACTCGTTTTCTTCATTTGTGACAACAGTTATGCCACCCTTTTTAGGAACACAGTGAATCGGGCTAACCCAAGGACTATCTGAGATAGGGTAAATCAATCCTGCATCAAGAAGTTTGATAACCTCCTGTTTGATAACATCATGGATTTTTGGATTCACCCTTCTCTGATGTTGAACTGCTGGTTTGAAGTCATCCTCCATCAAGATTTTGTGAGTACAAAATTCAGGGTTAATACCCTTAATGTCGGAGAGTTTCCAAGCAATTGCTTGCTTGTGTGACTTCAAGACCTTTATGAGAGCAGTCTTTTCATCTTTACTCAAATCTTGAGCAATAATGAAGGGTAATTTATCATCACCCTCAAGAAATGCATACTCGAGATGAGGAGGTAAGTCCTTAAGTTCGACTTCAGGAAATTCTTCAGTTTTCTCAACTGATTTGACTTCCTTGTTATGAAGTTTGACGGGAGGGAGAGGAGGAGAAGTGTCCTGATTTAACAACTTCTCAAGAGTAAGAATATCTCCCTCCGGATTAATCTCATGGTGATTAATCTCTTCTGGAATTGCATCACTAGGGTGAGGGGTTGATGAATGATCATCTTTAAGCATTTTCTCAATGAGAAGTATGTCCCCCTCGATGTCAATTGGAGCGTGATCAATTTCCCATGGAACAGAATCACTAGCCAAGTATGCTTCAATCTCTTCCAAGATGAAGTCGCTTCCCTCAAACGGAGTGAGAGAAGGAGTAGAATTGGCTATGATAGGTTGAGAAGATGTGGTGGGATCCCCACTCACAGAATTATGAGAATAACCAAGAACTTCTTGAGAGTACTCTTCAGAAGCAACATCAATGATATCTATTCGGTTAACCGACTCAGAATCATAGTTTGCAGAGTACCTCGAAGTTTGATCAAGGTTAAAGGTGACAGCTTCATTACCAACACGTAACGTGATTTCTTGCTCAAATACATCAATGAGAGCACGGCCCGTTCTCAGGAATCCTCTTCCAACAATGAGAGGAACTCGTGGATCAGCATCGAAATCAACAACTACAAAGTCAGCTGGAAAATGGAACTTTCCTACTTTCACAAATACGTCCTCGGCAATTCCAAGAGGACGGGATATTGTACGATCTGCAAGCTCGAGAGTCATGCATGTAGGAGTAAGATCCGGAAGAGAAAGTTTCTTCCATACTGAATGAGGCATCAGGTTTATGCTTGCACCAAGATCGGCTAAGGCAAAGCATTCAACCATTCCTGGAAATACACAAGGTAAGAGGAACTTTCCAGGATCTCCGAGCTTCTCGGGAAGCTTCTTCAAGATAACTGCAGAGCAGTTCTCGTTCAGAGGAGTTTTAGCCATTTCAAACAGCTTTTCCTTGTTGCTTAACATTTGTTTGAGAGTTGATGCAAACTTGGGCATCAACATGATAGCATCCGCGAAGCTAATGTCAAAATGAAGTTCTTGGAAAATTTGAAAGAATTTTTCCATTTGTTGACTGGCTTTCTCGCGGAGCTTTTGCTCATGTAAACGTGATGGGTAAGGAATAGAAGATTTGGATTTGGGGTTACCAACTGGAGCTACAGGAGGTTCAAAAACAACTCCTGGATTGGATTTTGGTGTCTGGACAACCTGAGGATGGACAGTGCTGGTTCCTCCGTTATTAGTAGGAAGTTCCTTGTCCTTTGTCGCCTCAGGTTCACTTTCCACTACCTTCGGGGGAGAAGAAGAAGAGGTAGTAGGAATAGCAGGTCCATCATATGAAACACCACTTCTGGTTGTGATCGCCTTTGCATCGCCCCTCGGATTAGCGATCGTGTTGCTAGGTAAAGTACCTGAGCCCGAGGGTCGATCATTTAAAGACTTCTTTAATTCAGCGATCTGACTGACCAACAACCTGTTTGTCTCCTCTTGAGTCTTCATGAATTGCTTTAAAAGCTCATCAGATGTTGACACAGGAGGAGGTGGAGGGACAATTTGAGGCCGTATGTTCTGGTTATAGCCAGAATTCCCTTGATTAGGGTTCATATTCCCCTGAAATTGATTCCCTCGGTTGTAAGTGTTTTGATTAAGATTTCCTTGTTGTTGGAAACCTTGGTTGGGTCCGGAATAGAAACTACCTTGGTTTTGATAACCTTGGTTCATTCTTGGTTGGTTCTGATTCCGGTTAGGATTCTGGTTGAAACCGGGTGGTGCCTGATAAGTGTTAGCACGGTAATTTGGTTCATTCTGAGGACGGTATTGATTACCTCCTTGATTTGAAGTACCGGCTATAGCATTAGCTTCAAACGGACTACCATCTGTGGCAGTACAGTTGTAGTATGCATGAGGACCACCACAAGTAACACAAACTTCAACTTTCTTCACTTCACCATATGTTGGTGCTTGTGTGAAAGTGACTTTCTTTTGGTTAGCAAGAACCAAAGCCTGAACAATATCCGTGAGTTTGTCAATCTTAGCATCGGTGCTAGATGTACTCACGGGAGATGAAGTAGAAGGTCCAGCATTAGACTCAGTATGATATGTCTTTGTGCAGAAAGGACGGACATGGGACTTGTTTTCAATGATTTGCAAGGCTTCTTTTGTGGTCTTGCTCAAGAAATTACCTCCCGCGGAGGCATTTAGAGAGTCTTGATTGGCCTGGTTCAGACCATTGTAGAAAGTATCCATTTGCATTAACTCGGTAAAACCATGATGCGGACACTTGCGGAGCAAGTCTTTGTAACGATCCCATGCCTCCCCGAATGATTCATCAAATCTTTGAGAGAATTTCATTATCTCATTCTTAAGACTTGTAGTTCGGGATGGAGGATAGAATTCGTTCACAAACTTTGTGACTAAATCTTCCCATGTCTCAATGGAACGAGGGGGTTGTTTCTCAAGCCAATTCCGGGCTTGTCCCTCTAGAGAAAATGGGAACAGAAGAAGCTTGATAGCTTCATGTGGGACATTCTTGTACTTGATGGTAGATGCAATCTTGTTAAACCATCGAATGTGTGCATGAGGATCATCCCGCTCAAAACCATAGAATTGGCTTTGGGTTACCAGATTAAGTAACCCGGTTTTGAGCTCAAAAGTATCAGCCACGATGGCTGGGACAACAATGGCATCTCCGTAACCCTCGATGGGTGCTTGGAGAAGCTCATTCATCGGCTTGTCTTCTGCCATTATGGCAGGTGGTGGTGGTGGTAAACGTTCCTCAGTCACAGCTGAAGGAGCAGAACGTCCTCTACGTCTACAAGGAATCTTTCCAAGTTCTGACAAAGGACTTGTAGAGCTGGAAGAACGAGTGCGCATGCACTAAGTATAAAAATCAGTTTTCAAAACAAATGCGAGGCAAAACGACAAGTGAACTTAACCAATAATCACAAGTGAAATGGCTTCTTTGAAAAAGGTACACCAAATCACAAGGACACAAAGGCAAGTTTTAAATCTGATGTTCGGGAACTTATTATGGTCGCACCCCCAGTTAGGTAGTGCACTGCCTTGATTTGCGGTGGTTGATTTTTATGTATATATTAAGTATCACTGAAAAGACGTAGGTATAGATATGTGCTGATAGGTTTAAAAACTTTTGGACAATATTTTTGTTATCGTCTCGTTTAACCAAATCGTATTTCTTTAAGAATCACCTTAAAAGAAACACAAGCTAGAAAACGTTACGATTGTTTTGTTGTTTTATATTTTGTTTGGAGTTTTTAACACTTTAGGAAAAGTGTTAATGAACTTTTTGATTTTGTTATATCTTTACAGAAAACTTTTTACAAACTGTGGTATATGTGCAAGTACGGGTCTGAAAAATGCTTAGAACACGCTTACAGCCTCCCCGGCAGCGGCGCCAAAATTTGATCGGTGCAAAACCGTCAAGTTATCTCACGCAAGCTAGTCACTTGTGAATGACCAACTGTAAGAAACTCAAAACAGTTCACACACCAATGCAATTTAAGATCAGGAGAATGCAGTGGATTCCCGGGTCGTTAAGTCCCACGGAGGTTGACTGGTGTTTAACACTATCAGAGGTCGAATAACCACTAAGGATAGTGATCAGTAGGTATTTTGAGTTTTTATAAACTACAGGAGATTAAAGGAGATTAAAAAGTTAAAATCTATTAAATAAACGCTATCACTATTTGCAAAATGATGTTTTTGTTTTTAAGTTTTTATAAAACTAAATTAAAAACTACGTGACGTACAAACAAAAATGTGAAACTTACACAATATTAATCCTAAAAATATGAAAATGATATTTTTACAAACCTAATGATATAAGAAACTTTTTAGAAAAAGAAAATTATTTTTATAACTAATTATCTAATTATTATTAATTAAAAACTATTTTTAACTAATTAATAATAACCTAAATTACAAGAAAATAGGAAATAAAGCTAGAAAAATAAAATTATGACTTGGAAAAATCTAAAATAACAAAAAAGAATTTTCAAAACTATTTTTGTATTTTTCTGATTATTTTTCTATTTTCTATGAATTTTAAACTATTAAAAACTAATTAAATTACTAAAAATTACAAAATAAACTATGAAAAATCTGGAAAATTACTTTTTTCACTATTTATATTTATCTAAACTTAATAAAAATGAATAATTATTTTTTTGGACTTTTTCTGAATTATTTGTATTAAAAGCTATTTAAATAATCCTAAAAACTGTTTTTAATTAAGAAAAATAGCAAACTGTTATGGAAAAATGTGAAAATTTCAGGAAAACTCTAAAATTATACTAGGAATCTAGGAAAAATAGAAAAACATGGTGTTGTGTGGAAGATTATGGAACTGCTATGAAATGAGCTTATGAATAAGCACTTTAATAAGCCAAGTGAACACAAACAAGCACCACACTGGAACAGAAGCTACAATATGCTAAATTTACTCTAATTGAACTAAAAATAACAAGCTACAACCACTGATTTGCAATCAAGTACAGATTTGATGTTTTGAGTATTACAAGCTAAACAGATTTCTGGGTACTTACTTTAAGCACAAGAAAAAGCACTCAAATAAGCTGCAACCCAAAAACCAATGATGAAGACCTAAACCAGACCTAAGTGGCTACTCAAAACCAAAAGACCAGACCTTGCCAAGCTTTTATGACCCCTGTGCACCTTGCACAAAACCTGAGAAAACTGAGCTTATAGGGACCCCTGTGAGCAGGGGAACTAGGTCCCAAAAGATGAGCTTATTTGAAGCTTATGCAAATTCGACAAAAATCAGTAAAAATGGTGATAAGACTTTAGACCAGTTGAAGTCTCTAAAATGCCAAATCTCACTGAAATAGGCTCAAAGATGAGATCATGATAAATCCTTGCAGTTGGCCAAAAATCAGGTTTTTCACTTTTTGACTTTTAATAATAGTTAAGCACTTTGACTAAAATGAACTTTGAATCAAATTTTAGGACTGATGGTGATGTAATAAGGTGTAATAAGCATAATTAAAGCCATGGTTAACACTTTTAAACACAAATCCAGGTTTTGCAATTCCAAAACTCACAACAGTTAAGGTTTTAGACAGATTAAGAGATGATTTGACTTTTTGAACTAGCAGACACAAGATTAAGACTAATATGAGTATATTTGAGTCACACAAGCATAAACCAACAATAATTATACACTGAACAAGCCTTTAAAACAGGTTATACTATAAACCAAACACCCCTTTAGTACACTGATTAGCACACAAAACAAGTTTAAACAATGAAACAACTTGATATTATGATCAAACTGACTTAAGACAACCTAAATACTACTTATTAAACTGATTTTAACTACTTAAAATAACAAGGACAGATTATGCTGATGAGACTTGGAAAATCACTTACAAATGGAACTTTAACCACAGTGGTTTGTACTGAACCAATGAAATCACCACCTATTCTAGACCAAACATTCTGCTTCTAAATCACCCCAACCCATGTCTGCATCACCAAATTCCATTTCTATGCCTGCTTAACCAAATGTGCTTCTTAAGTTGACTTTTGTTGACCTTCAAGGGAACTTGATTGAACTGATTCTTCAAGCTTACAAAAAGCTATATAGAGCTTAAGTAAGTTGATTTGAGCTTAAATAAAGCCTATTGAAGCTTTGAACACAAGAGTTTAAGTTTGAAATTTCAAACAGTGTACATGAAATTTGAAACTGAAATGAACTTTTGATTTAAAGGATCAAACTGAATTACATCAACTAAATAACTTGGTTCCAGTATCATGAAGCTTGAAAATACAAGTTGAAAAGCTAATTAAAACATTTTAGAGAAAATACGACATACAATAAATTAAAAAACTAAGTTACTACTTTGTCTCTGTGTCTTCTTCCTCTTTTATGCTTCCAATGAGTTTACACGTGTCCTCTGAACAGAACCCACCTCTCAAATTGGCCAATGGAAGAGTTTAGAGTGTATTGCCTGGTTTTATCTTTTTGGCGGGAAATGGTGGTTTGACTTGTAGGCTCTGAAACAGGCAAGTAGGGGGGGTGACATTTATTGTGGGGGGTTGAGTGGGGAGGTGATGATGATGGGGGTGTAAAAGGTGATGGGATGGAGCAGGTGGAGATGCAGGCAACAGCTGGGTGAGGAAGAAGAGTAGGAGGTGGCGCGTTTTTGCTTTTTGACTTATTTTGACCAAGGGTTCAAAACAGAAAGTGACAGGGGGTTCAAAAGGAGATAATGGCAGGGGCCAAAATGTTTTGACAAGGGTTTGGTTTTAGCTTTAAAATGACAAGGACTATAGTTGCCAATCTGAAATTATGAAGGACCAATCCTGTAATTTTCCAAACTTTGTCACAAGGACTGAAATTGACAACCTTCAATAGTGCAAGGACTAAACTTGCCATTTTCCTATTTTCAAAGGACTATTTTTGCCAATTTCCAAAGTTCAGGGACTAAAGTTGTAATTTTGTAAATTTGAATCTCAAGGACCAATTTTGACAACTTTTGAATCCCTAAGGACTTAAAATGATATTTTTCTTTATTTGGTTTTACCAGGGACTGTTTTTGACAATTTTTCAAACTTGGGGGACTAAAACTGCCAATTATGCAAACTTGATACGTTTTTCACCAGATTTTGATATTTTTGCATTTAAAACACATAAAACACTAATTTGTGATATTTTTATCATTTTGATGTATTTCTGAGTGTTTTCAGATGTTTTTGCAGTTTAAACAGACAGAAAGTGACAGGGGGTTCAAAAGGAGATAATGGCAGGGGCCAAAATGTTTTGACAAGGGTTTGGTTTTAGCTTTAAAATGACAAGGACTATAGTTGCCAATCTGAAATTATGAAGGACCAATCCTGTAATTTTCCAAACTTTGTCACAAGGACTGAAATTGACAACCTTCAATAGTGCAAGGACTAAACTTGCCATTTTCCTATTTTCAAAGGACTATTTTTGCCAATTTCCAAAGTTCAGGGACTAAAGTTGTAATTTTGTAAATTTGAATCTCAAGGACCAATTTTGACAACTTTTGAATCCCTAAGGACTTAAAATGATATTTTTCTTTATTTGGTTTTACCATGGACTGTTTTTGACAATTTTTCAAACTTGGGGGACTAAAACTGCCAATTATGCAAACTTGATACGTTTTTCACCAGATTTTGATATTTTTGCATTTAAAACACATAAAACACTAATTTGTGATATTTTTATCATTTTGATGTATTTCTGAGTGTTTTCAGATGTTTTTGCAGTTTAAACAATACAAAAATGATGAGTATTTACACACTCATCATACTTCAAAGGTCTCTTTCCTCTATGTGTCAAAATGATTTCAAATATTCTACGCACATATTGAGGGGGAGAATTTACCAAGAAAATCAAATGGCTTTTCCTACGGAAATTGTGATCAAGAAATTATTTCAAAGATCTCTTGCCTCCATGTGCTAAACAATTTCAAAATCATATGTACATGTTGAGGGGGAGCATTTCTAAATGATCAAAACTATTAAGGTACAAAATGCTTTGATCTCGTATCACAAGTACCTTGATTGTTTTTCCAAATGATTTTTCGATTGGTTTCAAGGAAGAAAGAACAATACCAAAAGGCCGACCAATTTAATTTATGCATGGTGTTATAAGGATGGTTAGGTTAGGTAATCGTTCCCACGATCCGCCAGAACCGGAGGGATCTACCCAGGGACAAAACCACTTGATAGTGTAGAGTCCTTAGGTATATTGAAAAAAGGAGAAAAATGAGATATGGGAAGAGTGCGGACTGAAATTGAGCTAGTACTGGAATAAACCCAACAAGGTTCTAGTTATGAAGTTTCGGTAAGCACTGAAGGGGTTGAAGAATGAAAAAGAATTGAATGTGAAAAAGGGTGAAAAGAAATAGCCCTCCATTTATTCAACCTTAGGGCAGAAACCGGGTTCAATTCATATGCTACTGATGGTTACCAAGGTAACATCAACATTGAAGACAAGACGTCATGGACCCAGTGACGCACTGCACTTCAACTTTCCAAACCACTCAAGTTCCTCTTAAAAGGACTTGTTTCATTCTCACGGGGAACCAACATTATCTATCGACTTTCTCTTAGAGATTGTTGATATTGAAGAAGGAGACCCTCTCCCTAGTCTCCGGCACAGGATCCAAATATGCACAAATTGAGTCTAGAGCCACGAGATCATCAATAAATCTCATTAGGACACTTTCAAATGAAGACTCTCTGTTTCACATAATGTGGAAAGAGAGATTACATCTTGAGTCCTACGCATTATCCTTGTGGTATTTCCAGAACATCTGAGTGATATGCAAACATGTTCACAATGAAGATGGAAAGCCTTCTGGAACCAACATCAAACAAGCTCCTGGTGGGTGGCATGTGAGATCTACCCAATAGATCAACCATGTGACAACTGAACAGAAACAATGGGGCGATTCAATCTTTTGAATCAATCCTGGTTCAGGTTATGGATTGACGGATACCTTTGAAAAACCGGTCATTGTGCTTAAAAACTCGTTTCTTTAGCACATCGACTGTGTACTTATATTTCAAAATAAAAGGTGTTTATGATTAATAATTGATTTTCATCAAAACCTTCGTTGTATTGCAAAAACAATTTCTATTGAGCAGTACACGATTGTTTTTCAAATCTCTTTTCATCAATCGGTGAATCTCAATTCGCTGGTTCACTTACTCCGTGTTGTCTTCTTTGAGACGTTCCGGTTTGAGAACAGCAAGACCAGCTGCGAAACCCTGTCAAGGAAATTCTTCGAGATTATACCTGATCACAGGCAGTACTTGTACTGATCAACGGGGAACCGTGGGCCGTGTACCTCAATTCAACAAAAGTGATCAAAGACACTCTTGTGCGCTTTATTGCTAACTGTTTTATGCAGGAACACCCTACGCTTGCAGCTGATCAGAATGGAGCGGTCAATCCATAGCCGCATGCTCACACAACACATTCATTTCCAAAGAAATCATGATTAGTGCATCAATGACTCTGATGTTATCACTCCATGCTTCTGCTACGCTGCTGCCAATATCATGAATCAATGAAAAGCTTCCGCTACTCTGATAAGAAGAAATCATGATCCAGAATGTGAGCATGTCGGTCCAAATGTCACAACATCATATGCTGGCAACACCACAATAGGTGATGCTGAGAATTTGCTTTGGCTGATGATCTCTAGTTATGCTCAAAGGTCATCAAGGTGGATCAGTTCAATAACCTCCACGAAACATACATTGTAGTTAAACAATGATTAAATCACCACAGAAGCACATTGTTTGAATACTCTGATGAAGAGAAGTCTACGAGCTCAAGACTGAAGATTTATTAGAATGCTAGGATTCACAATGTAATTCATGGGGTGACCTCCCTTAGGGGGAGATTGTTAGGAATTGGAAATTCCATTGTGAAGCATCGGTCACCCCAAGTATAATCTAGCTTAAGTTAGCTCGTAGACATATAGTTTATTATGTTAGTTGTTAGTAAGTTATTAGCTCAATTTTAGTCTAGTGCAACACCGTGGAGGAAGGACGGGTCTTTACCCACTGTATACCTGATCCACAGGCCTTCAGGAGGTCGTTTAGTTTGTAACCTATAAATACCCTCTACCTTGCAAGGTAGAGGGTTGGATGTTCATTTGGAATCTAACCTTCCAAGAGTTTCTCTTTCTAGAATATCCCACTTTCTCTCTCTAAACCATCTAAATTATACGCCCATTTGAGTTTGTTTATGTGCTTGTGCAACGTACTTTTTAGTGAAACCGGTAGTAAAATATTGAAAAACGGTATTACTATAGGAAGAAGCATTAGAAAACATGAAGTCTATGTCATTAAAATAGGTAATGAACCTAAAGATAAACTTTGTATTAATGCCATTGCTGATACTTCGACCTTATGGCATCGAAGATTGGGTCACGCCAATATGCGACTTCTTCAATCGCTATCATCTAAAGAACTAGTAAGAGATATATCAAATTTAAAATACGAACATCATATTTGTGATGCTTAAAGCAATTCCATGCTAGTTACAAAGCTAAAAATATGGTCTCTACTACTAAGTGTCTAGAACTAATTTACATGGATTTATTTGGTCCATCCGCTATTCAAAGTTATGGAGGTAACTACTATACTTTGGTTATATTGGATGATTACTCTAGGTACACATGGACTAATTTTTTAAAGAATAAAGCTGAAACGTTCGATTACTTTGAAATATTAAGTAAGAAAATCCAAAGACAACTAGGAAGTCCTATAGTGTCTATTAGAACGGATCATGGTAGGGAATTTGATAATGAAGCGCAATTTGGAGCTTTTTGTGTTGCTAATAGTATTACTCATAATTTTTCGACTCCCCGCACTCCACAATCAAATGGGGTAGTTGAAAGGAAAAACAGAACCCTACAAGAATTGAGTCGCACCATGATTAATGAGCAATCTATTCCTCAAAATTTTTGGTGCAATGCCGTTGACACATCAACCTACATACTTAACCAAGTCCTAATTAGACCATTCTTAGGTAAAACTGTTAGGAATTAGAAATTCCAGGTATTAAAGAGTCGGTCACCTCAAGTATATGTAATCGTTAGAAAGCCCGTAGTCGTAGTTATTTTAAGTTAAGTAGTATTTAGTTAAGTAACACCGTGGAGGACGGACGGGTCTTTACCCACTGTATGCCTGATCCACAGCCCGTTGTGTGGCGTTTTATGTAAGACTATAAATACTCTCTACCTCCCAAGGTAGAGAGTTGGAGCTAATAATAATATCTTTCACTTTCTCTCACTAAGTTCCCTAAACCTCTAACTTTCTCTCTCTAGAATTCCACTTATATGCCCACTTTGTGTTATGGTTTGATGTGTAAGTGAAAACCAATATATTACAATTGGTATCAAGAGCCATGGTTAGATCATATCTTGCACATTTTGGATTTCTAGTGGTTTTTAGGTGGTTTTTGAGTTTGAAAAAGTTTAGTGGTTTGTGCATCATTTGGTTAATTTCTTGTGTTAAAGCTTGGATTTTGTTAGTACTTTTATGTTTAGAATCATCACAAGTGTTTAGGTTTTCATTTGGTAAGCTTGAATCATCTTGGTTGGGTTGTTTTTGGATTGAAAAGTGATGTTTGTGATGTTTTCTTGCTAGCGACTTGACCTACGGATTTCTTTCTTGCTAGCGACTTGCTTTACATTTTTGTAGCGAGTTGCAGTTTGTGGAGTTAGCGACTAACAGTACAAGTAGTGGATGCTCCACTACGGGTAGCGACTTGGTGTTAGCGACTTGGTAAGTAGCGAGTTGCTATTTAGCGACTTGATTCCTTAGCGACTTGTATCTTAGCGAATTGCTGCCAAAATTTTGCTAGCGACTAGAGGCTTAGCAAGTTGCTAGTTAGCGACTTGTCTTTTGTTTAGCGACTTGGGACTTTAGCGACTTGGTGGAATAGCGAATTAGAAGATAGCGACTTGGTGCATAATTTTATAGCGACTTGGGTGATTTCTTTACGGTTTTCTCTTGATTTAGTAAAATCCCGTGAAAGAATCTATTTCCCGGTTTAATCATAGAGTTATAAAATCCCGTTTAATTTGTCATCATGTCTACCAACGTTTCTACAATCATCTCCACTGTTGCCGAGGATGTTCAAGCAGCTGGTTCAGATACTCGTCCACCCATGCTTGACAGAACTGACTACGATTCTTGGGCTCAACGAATCAGATTGTACTGTCTTGGAAAGGAAAATGGTGTCAACATTCTCAAATCCATTGATGAAGGACCGTATCGGGTTGAGACGACTAGAGATGTACTTGATACTGCTGAAGATGGAACTCTGATTTACGGAATGGACAGACCAAAGATGTATGATGAGCTTGATGATAAGGAGAAAAAGAGATTCGATGCTGATATCAGGGCTTCTAACATTGTTCTTCAAGGTCTTCCTAAAGACATCTACAAGCTGATCAATCACAACACCGAAGCAAAGGCAGTATGGGATAATGTCAAGATGCTTCTCTCAGGTTCTGAATTAACTATGGAAGACAGAGAATCACAACTCTATGACGAATTTGAACACTTCAAGATGAAACCAGATGAGAGTGTCTATGAGTACTATGTGAGATTTCATAAGCTGGTGAATGATATGAGGAACATCAGAATGACTATGCCTAACATTCAGCTGAACTCAAAATTTGTGAACAACATGAATCCCGAATGGCACAAGTTTGTCACCTCTGTGAAGCTCACTAAAGTATTGAAGAATACAAACTATGAGCAACTCTATGCCTTCCTCCTTCAGAATGAGAGACATGCTATGTTTGAAAAAATGATTCTTAATCAGTTCAAAACTAACCAGGGAGAGACAAGCTCATCTAATGACTCAACTGCCTTCTACTCAAACATCGGAATCACAACCAAAGCCTCACAAGTCATACCCATGGGTAATGGTAATCACAAACTCATTCCTGATCCTATGTTCAAACAAGCTGATGCTGATGCACACGTGGGTAACATCATTAATCAACTAGCTCTTCTGATTAGTCAAAACATGAATTCTCTCCCACAAACCAACAACAACCTCGGAACAGTATCTAACCCACACAATCAAGCTACTGTTAAAGATGGGAGGATCGTGGTGCAACCAGTTCAGGAAAGACAGTATGATCAGGGAAGAGGTGGAGCTGGTAGAGGTTATGTTGGTAATCAGAATCGAGGAAGGAATGGTAATCAAGGTCAAGCTAAGCCTATCAAATGTTATAACTGTGGTGGTGAGGGACACATTGCAAGGAACTGCACATCTCCAAAACGTCCACAGAATGATGATTACTTCAGAGATAAGATGCTGCTTGTACAAGCTCAGGATAATGGTGCTGCTTTGGATGAAGAGGAATTGTTGTTTCTTGCTGAGGGCAATGCCAAGACCTATGATGCAAATGTGGATGAGCAGCCTATTCAGGAGATAGGTCACAATCATCAGAATGCCTTTCAAGTCGCTGATTGTGATGCATACGACTCTGATGTGGATGATGGACTTACTGCACACACAATTGTTATGGCTAGCATTTCTCCAATGGTTTCTCCCAAGGTCTCATCTTCACCACAAGCTGGCCCATCCAAATACAAACTCATCTCAGAGGTATTAAAACTATACGATGATGCTGATGTGCAAAAGATGCATGACAAAGTACTATCAACTGAAACTATTGAATCAAATATTGAAAATATGGGTAATATCAATGTTGTCCCATATGATCAATATGTGAAACAAAGTGAAAGTGAAGTTGTACCAAGTGATGCATCTTATGCAGTAAACAATGACTATGTTTTTTATGAATACACTGCATGTGCCCCTGATGATTCTGTAATTTCTGAACTAAATGCCTATAAAGAACGTGTTGCTATTTATGAACAACGTGCAAAATTTGAGTTGACCACTCGTGAGCAGGAAATGGATGACCAAGTGCGTACAATCATTAGAAAAAGTAATTTTAGAGAAGAAGTATTAAAACAAGAGTTAAATTCCTTGCAAGAAAAGCTTTCTAAAACTGCTAAACAAAAACAAGAACTTCAAGAAAATGTGAAAATGCTTAAGCAAGAATTTAATGCAAAGGAATCAAAACTCTTGAAAGATTTTTCTAATCTGAAAACTTTGAAAAACAAACTTGAAAACAAGTTGTACATACAAGGGAACACCATTCAGACTGCTCACATGATCACTAAGCATAGAGTTCTAAGCGATAAGCATAGTGTTCCCATTATAGATAAACCCAACCCTGAGTACGGGAAGATAGCAAAAGCAGCTCAAAATGTGATCTATGATGGTAATGAGATTCTTAAACCTAGACAAAAACCTAGTTGCTTTGAGTGCACAGAGGAAGATAAGAAATTAGATGAAATCACTAGGGAGAAGATGAATAAGAAACTAAATGATCCTAAATGCAAAGAGAAGAAAGTAATTATCACTCCCCATGACTACAAAAAAGAGAATTGGATCTCCTTGAACATGTTTAAGCCTCAAACATTGTTGACTCCCGAACAAGTGTTCTGAAAAAAGGACTTAGATAAGCAGAAAGCAGAAAATATTGTTGAAACAAACCCTCCCCTTAGGAAAATGCCTAAAGCAACTGTGTATCCTCCCAACAAACAAAAGAATGTTATTTAACTGAGGTCATGCCTTTCTTTAAACTTCTAAAAGATCACTTTGAGAGTCTTAAAAAGGGGATTGAAACTGATATTAAGGGAATGGAAAAGGAATTTGATGCAATGATAGTTGAAGTTAGTGACTATGAGCGAGCACTAAAATATAATGAGATTGAGAGGAAGAACTTGCATACACTAAATGAGAACCTGATTTCTGAATGTATTGCTCAAGATGTGTTATTCACTGCTACAAATTGTTCCATTAATGCTTCCCAATTTCATGAATTATCTGTTGCCCTGAAAGTCTCCCATGATCGTGTCATTGAGCTTGAAAAAACTAATTCTAAACTAAACGAGAAAATTGAACTGGATGATCACGACAATTTGGTTAAACATTTTTCTAAACTAGAAGTTGAGCATTTTAATTTACAACTAAAATATCAACATCTTAAAGAAAATGTCAAAACTTCAAATATCAAGACATCCTCAGATGCTCCAGAGTTTGATGCAGTTTTTCAAATTAACAAACGTGATGAACAGATTCAAGCTCACTGCAACACGATCAGAAAATTGAAAGCCAAAATCTCTCAATTAAAGGGTCAAACGAACAATATGACAGGCTCCCAAATGCCTCCTCCTTTAGATTCTCAGAATTCTCAAACGTTTCATCTTCAAAACCTAGTAAATGCATTACAAAAGGAAAACGAAAGTTTTCTAGAAGAAAATGAAAAGGTTAAACGTCATTTCAATGAGTTATTTGAATCAATAAAGGTCACTCGTAACAAAAATAACGAACAAATAGGTTCATTGCAAAAGGAAATTGAGAATCTGAAGAGTCAGGTAAAAGGGAAAATGCCAATGACCAATGGGGATAATGGTGTATCAAAGGTTCACCCTTGTAATAAATATGATTTGTCTGTGAAATATGTCCCTCCTCATCTCAGGAACAACAAAATTGTTGTTCAAACATACTTATCATCCCTTAAGGATTGCCTAGAATGTCTACGTGAGATTGTTGAAGAGGATAAGTTAGAGAAACCTCATGATAATGCAATTGGACATGCATGCTTATATGCCAAACGATCTCAAGAAATCCTAGAATGCTTGATCACAATATGCCCAAAGTCCTTAGGTGAGAGAGTTAATCCTTTGATTCCATGTTCGATGCCTAATGCCAAGTATGATATTCATTCGATGCCCAATGTTTTGAATGTGAACCTTAGTGTGCCTTTAAGTAGGTCAGATTCCAGATTTGTCAATGCTAAGAAAGAGAACTCAAGCGTGCCTTCTAGGAGTACAAATCCCAGCACTTCTAGTTTTAAGAAAGTGAACCTTAGTGTTCCTGCATGTAGTTCAGATCCCAGCACATCTAAACAGGTGATGCAAAGAGTAGTAAAACCAACTAATCTTCCCATTCCCTCTACAGGAGTAATCAGTGACATTAAAGGGAGCAGGTCAAAGTCTCAAGACAATACAAGGAATGATAGGACCTCGCAAGCTAAGAATGTGCACTGGAAAAGAGTAGAAGAACAATCTAGGAACTTTAAGTTTGAACCGAATAAAACGAATCGTGTTGATTCTAGTATTAGCCATAGGCGTACTGTAATTAATTCGAATTCTGATACTATTTGCAAATCTTGTATTGATGTCTGCTTGAATTCTGTTTCTAATCATGAATGTGGTGTTAATGTTTTGCCTAATGATGTTAATTGTCCAGTTAATATTATTAATGCTAAAATTCATGCTAAGAAGGCTAAAAGGCAAAAACGAAAGAAAGTTAGAAAACAGTGGAAACCCACAGGAAGAACATTTAGTAAGATAGGTTATTATTGGCTACCTGTTGGTCATAAGACTAATCAGACAATGCCCACTAGAAAATGGATGCCTACTGGTAGAACTATTCCCTTAAGAAGTGAGCACACTGTGAACAGGGCTAATACAGACACTAGTACTGCATCTATTCACAATGATTCCATTGCCTTAATTTCTGATATGAATGCTTCTATTTCTGATGTGGGTGTTCCAACCATTGTTACTAACCAAATGGAACCCATTCTTGCATGGGGATCCCAATTATCCAGTTATCCATTCTTGTCTGTGTTCAACTGCAGATCGTTCAAATCGTTCTGTGGTACCTGGACTCAGGCTGTTCCAAGCATATGACTGGCGACCGGTCACGGCTCATGAACTTCGTGAGCAAATTCATCGGGACAGTTAGATTCGGGAATGATCAATTCGGTGCTATTATGGGTTATGGAGACTATGTTGTTGGCAAAAGTGTTATCTCCAGGGTTTACTACGTAGAAGGTCTTGGTCACAACTTGTTCTCTGTTGATCAATTCTGCGATTCTGATCTAGAAGTAGCCTTCAGAAAACATACCTGCTTCGTTAGAGAACTTGATGGTAAGGAACTTTTAAGAGGTTCACGCGGTTCAAATCTATACACCATCTCTATCGAAGATATGATGAAGTCTTCTCCAATTTGCTTGCTGTCAAAGGCCTCTAAAACAAAGTCATGGTTATGGCATCGTCGTCTCAATCACTTGAACTTCGGTACCATCAATGATCTCTCCAGAAAGGACTTAGTTGTAGGTTTACCTAGACTCAAGTATGAAAAGGATCATCTTTGTTCAGCATGTCAATTGGGAAAAAGCAAGAAGTATGCCCATAAACCCAAACCTACTAACTCTGTCACCGAAGTTCTTCATATGATTCATATGGATTTATGTGGACCAATGAGGGTGCAGAATATCTTTGGGAAGAAATATGTGTTAGTTGTGGTTGATGATTACTCTAGATTCACTTGGGTCAAGTTCTTAAGGACAAAGGATGAAACTCCTGATATCATCATCAAACTCATCAAACAGCTGCAGGTTCGACTTAACAAAACAGTCAGAATAATCCGAACAGACAATGGAACTGAGTTTGTCAACAAACAACTCAGTGAATTTTATGAAAGCGTTGGAATCAGCCATCAAAGAAGTGTTCCACGAACTCCTCAACAGAACGGTGTGGTTGAAAGACGAAATCGAACTCTTGTAGAAGCCGCTAGAACAATGTTAATTTACTCAAAGGTTCCAATGTTTCTCTGGGCTGAAGCTATTGCCACTGCATGCTACACACAAAATCGTTCCCTGATTCACACTGTTCATGGAAAAACTCCATATGAACTTGTCCACAACAGAAAACCTAATCTCTCTTTCCTTCGTGTGTTTGGTGCATTGTGTTATCCAACTAATGAGGGACAAGACTTAGGCAAACTTAGAGCTAAAGCAGACATTGGAGTATTTGTAGGGTATGCACCAAACAAAAAGGGATACCGAATCTACAACAAAAGAACCCGAAATATCATGGAAACAATTCACGTTACGTTTGATGAGCTGACCGGTCAAATGGCTCCTGGACAATCCAGTTCAGGACCCGCACTTCAAAATAGTCCCATTGGTTCATCTCTTGTTCCAAACTCCTCTCAAGAAACTCCATATGTACCTCCATCTGAAGATGATTTAAAGAAATTGTTTGATCCTATGTTTGATGAACTTTATGACCCAAGTACTAATGAGGTGTCGATTCCTACAACAGAGGCTGCTCATATTCCTGTGAATGAAGTCAATCCTTCAGTCTCAATATCTTTAAGTCAAGATGCACCTGCTGCTGATCCTTCAGTCTCATCAACAAATCATCATTCTTCAAATGTACATAATGGAACTGTTTCTGGCATCAATGATGAAGTTAATCCCTTTGCTACCCCTGAAGATGCTCCATTTGAAAACATATTTGCTCCTGAATCATCATCAGAACCATCTTCTTCAGGAGACATCGACTCTGCTACCTCAGTTCCTCAACAACTGCCACATGAACACCTTAGAAAATGGACTCACGATCATCCACTAGACAACATCATTGGAAATCCCTCTCATCCTGTATCAACACGGAAACAACTTGCAACCGATGCCTTATGGTGCTTCTTCAACTCCGTACTATCTAAGATCGAACCAAAAGATGTTAAAACCGCCATGAATGAAGATAGCTGGTTCAATGCCATACAAAAGTTTACCTCGTAGAAGTCCCCATCGTTTCCCTAATTGAAGTAGTAACTACGGTCTTTGTCAAGGTAATACATGTAAACTTCTTACTACTAAACAACTACTCTGACTTCCTAGTCGTCGTCCACGTAGAACTGAATTTCTATAACTCTGACTTCCTAACTGAAGTAAGTGTCCTTAT
>BPTQ01000007.1:101673469-101763440 GCA_019973895.1 Chrysanthemum seticuspe
AAAAAAAAAAAAAAAAAAAAAAACCAAAAATATTGTTTTTTTGTCATGTTTTCCTCGGTTCGACAATATCTACGGTCTTTGTGATGTCATTCAAAGAATGACACGGGACTTTAGATGTTGTTCGAATTCTTAAAAAAAAATAATAAAAAAAAAATAAAAAAAATGAGAGAAAGAGAAACAATGGCTTATTGTCATTTCAGGCAGTAACCCGCTTTTCAAAGAAAAAACAGAGCCATACTTTATCATGTTTTCAAAATTCTATGCTCTGATTCTATAAACATTTATCTGCTGAAAACTAACTGCTTTGAAAAATAACTCAGTCTCTATTTTTGATAATCATCTGGACTTAGTTGTCACAATATCAATCTCTCAATCAACAACCTATGTCATTGATTGAGGGGGAGAATGATTTCAATAAAATTAAAAAGTTATTTGGCATTAAATTGTTTTCATAAGATATACATGCATGTTTTATCAATGGAGTTTAAAGTCTTAAAATCCGATCCTTATCGGTTAAAACACTTTCATAATCAAGTCACAATTCTCCTTAAAAGCTTTCAAAATCAATTTAAATCTATAAGAGATCACAAATCTCAAATGATTTGATAATTGTGATCGGGGGAGAATGTGTGATTTAAATTGGATTTAAACTGATAATTCGGTAAATGGTTTTATAAGGATGTACATGCTTTCCTTCCCACATGTGACAAACGATTTCAAATTTTCCATGCACATGTTGAGGGGGAGCATCTATCTTAAACCTATGATTTGAAACGTGATCACTTATCTCAATGTGCAGGTTCCCTCTAGTATGTGTAAAACTCTTTTCAAATCTCGAGGCACATATTGAGGGGGAGCAAAATTATGAAAATCTCATCCTTCCCCAAAATGCTTTATCTACTTGTCTTGATCAGGGAAGTGATGTTGATATCTTTTAGAAAATGGTAATCAAAGAAGTTAATTCTTTCTCTTGCCTCCATGTACAAAACGATTTCAAATATTTGATGCACATGTTGAGGGGGAGTTCTCGTTCTAAAATTATCAAAAACAATTCAGGTACAAAATGCTTTGATATTATATCACAAGTATCTGGATTGATTTTCAAATGGTTTTCAATTGGTTCAAATGGCAGATGAACAATACCAAATAGACCGACCAACTTTACTTTATGTACGATGATATAAGGATGATAAGGTTAGGTATGTGTTCCCATGATCCGCCAGAACCGGAAGGATCTATCCAGGGACTATCCACTAGTTAGTGTAGAGTTCTTAGGTATGATGATAAAAGGAGAAAAGTGAGATATGGGAAGAGTACGGACTGAGACAGAGCAAGTACTGGAACAAACCTAACAAGGTTCTTGGTATGAAGTCTCGGTAAGCACTGAAGGGGTTGAAGAATTAAAAAGAATTGAATGAGAAAAGGGTGAAAACAAATAGCCCTCCATATATTCAACCTTAGGGCAGAAACCGGGTTCAATTCATATGCTACTGATGGTAACATCGGTATTGAAGACAAGACGTCATGGACCCAGTGACGCACTGCACTTCAACTTTCCAAACCACTCAAGTTCCTCTTAAAAGGACTTGTTTCATTCTCACGGGGAACCAACATTATCTATCGACTTTCTCTTAGAGATTGTTGATATTGAAGAAGGAGACCCTCTCCCTAGTCTCCGGCACAGGATCCAAATATGCACAAATTGAGTCTAGAGCCACGAGATCATCAATAAATCTCATTAGGACACTTTCAAATGAAGACTCTCTGTTTCACATAATGTGGAAAGAGAGATTACATCTTGAGTCCTACGCATTATCCTTGTGGTATTGCCAGAACATCTGAGTGATGTGTTATCATATTCACAATGAAGATGGAAAGCCTTCTGGAGCCAACATCAAACAAGCTCCTGGTAGGTGGCATGTGAGATTTATTATATAGATCAACCATGTGACAACTGAACAGAAATAATGGAGCGATTCAATCTCTTGAATCAATCCTGGTTCAGGTTATGGATTGACGGATACCTTTGAAAAACCGGTATTTGTGCTTAATAACTCTTTTCTTTAGCACATCGACCGTGTACTAATTTTTCAAATCAAAAGGTGTTTTTATGATTGATAATTGATTTTCAATAAAACCTTCGTTGTATTGCAAAAACAATTTCTATTGAGCAATACACGATTGTTTTTCAAATCTCTTTTCATCAATCAGTGGACTTAAATTCGCTGGTTCACTCACTCCGTGTTGTCTTCTTTGAGACGTTCCGGTTTGAGAACAGCTAGAGCAGCTGCGAAACCCTGTCAAGGAAATTCTTCGGAATTATACCTGATCACAGGCAGTACTTGTACTGATCAACGGAGAACCGTGGGTCGTGTACCTCAATTCAACGAAAGTGATCAAAGACACTTTCGTGCGATTTATTGCTAACTGTTGTATGCAGGTACACCCGACGTTTGTAGCTGATCAGAATGAAGCGGTCAATCCATAGCCGCATGCTCACTTAACACATTCATCTCAAAAGAAATCATGATTAGTGCATCAATGACTCTGATATTTTCACTCCATGCTTCTGCTACGCTGCTGCCAATATCATGAATCAACGAAAGCTTCCACTACTCTGATGAGAAGATTTCATGATCCAGAATGTGAGCATGTCGGTCCGAATGTCACAACATCACATAATACCAACACCACAATGGATATCTTAGAGATTTTTAAGTAGCTGATGATCTCAAAAAGCTGGCTCAAATTTATTATCACGTGGATCAGTAAAAGACCTCCACCTAGAGTAACCAAACATGCAATGAGAAGAATCAATGACTACGAGCTTCGGAGCAAAGTACTACATCAAGAATGCAAGAACAATTGTTAATGACATATCTGTTCATATTCAATGTAATTGTAGTATATGTTTGAGGTGACCTCCCTTAGGGGGAGATTGTTAGGAATTAGAAATTCCAGGTATTAAAGAGTCGGTCACCTCAAGTATATGTAATCGTTAGAAAGCTCGTAGTCGTAGTTATTTTAAGTTAGGTAGTATTTAGTTAAGTAACACCGTGGAGGACGGACGGGTCTTTACCCACTGTATGCCTGATCCACAGCCCGTTGTGTGGCGTTTTATGTAAGACTATAAATACTCTCTACCTCCCAAGGTAGAGAGTTGGAGCTAATAATAATATCTTTCACTTTCTCTTACTAAGTTCCCTAAACCTCTAACTTTCTCTCTCTAGAATTCCACTTATATGCCCACTTTGTGTTATGGTTTGATGTGTAAGTGAAAACCAATATATTACAAAAACTCCATACGAGTTACTTCGAGGCAAAAAGCCTACATTAGAACATTTTAGAGTCTTTGGTAGCAAATGTTTCCTAATTAACACTAAAGATTACCTAACTAAATTTGATCCTAAATCAACCGAAGGTATCTTCTTAGGTTACTGATAACATCAAATAGTCCTGAATATTAAGTGTCAATTTCCCCGATAATACTTGTAATTTATATCATTTATATGGATTTACGCTTGTTTTCCATTGTTTTCCACTTTCAGGTAAATTACGAGCATTGGAGCTAAAGAGACGCGGAACTGGAGAAATATCTAAAGATTTATCACAGTATGCTATTTTGAAGAAGTTACGGCGTAACTCCTCTCTCACATTACGCCGTAACTATTGCGTGACTCAGAAAGCCAACTTATCATTAGGTTACGGCGTAACTCTTCCCAAAGGTTACGACGTAACTACATTCGGTCAAATGAGGTTCCACGCCGCTGATACTTACGTCGTAACTACTGCATCTATTATGACGTAACCGAGCTTATTGAATACTACGGCGTAACCACTCTTTAGGATACGCCGTAACCAGCAGATCTAGTGCATTCATCGAAGAAATAGAATGTTACGGCGTAACTCCTATATTGGTTACGCCATAACCCAGATCTGGCCTATAAATACCCCACGAATTCCAGCATTTCTATTCATTTCATTCCACACACAACACTCTGAGAACGTGGGAAAAAGCTCAAGGCAGGTCTAGAGGAGCATACGGAGCTGTCTCCAAGGGAGAAATCACTCCCCTACGATAAGCATTAGCGTTTTATATTTCTTTTACTTTTAATTCATGTATTTCGTACTATTGAATATTGAATTGGTTTGCATGATTAATATGAGCGGCTAAGCACCTTTTGGTGCTAGCCTAGTTATGATTCCTTAATTGTTTTGTTTGCGTTTACTTTACTTCCGTACAATTATTTCTAAGTGTATGCATGCATAGTTTATTGGTAGCCACCCTTGGTTTAGTAGTTTTGAATGGCGATAGAGGCCAATTGCCTAGGAGATATGACCAACTGACCCTAGGTGAGCGGACTGAGACGGACTTAAGTCTTTCATTTTGTTTTAAAAACTTTTCTCATAATCATATTTCAAGTTTTCAGGTACCATGGAAGTTGGTAACATCGATGACCTTACTCTTGAGGAATATTTGGCGTTGACAAGAGAAGAACAAGGACCAGAGATTGTTAGGCCAGCTATTGCAGAAGATGCTCAATTCGAAATCGAACCTCAATTCATGAGGGAATTACGTGCAAATCCCTTCTCTGGAAGCATCACCAATGATGCCCATGAACATGTAGACAACGTCGAGTACATTGTCAGCCTATTCAAGATTCTCAGAGTCTCACACGATGCTATAATGTTACGAGTATTCCCTATTTCTCTTACGGGAGCTGCAAAAAGATGGGTTGATCGATTACCTGCTGGGACTGTCAACACTTGGCCTATCTTAAAAAAGTGTTTCATTCAGAGATACTGCCCTCCATCAAAGACAGCTAAGAAATTGGAAGAAATCCATAACTTCAAGTAAGAGGGTGATGAAACGTTATACCAAGCATGGGAAAGATATAACGAATTGTTATACAAATGCCCTACTCATGATCTCAACATCCAACAAAAGATATAACGTTTTCTAAAAGGGTCTGAACATCTCCTCAAGACAAATGATTGATTCTCAAGGGCCGATTCCTAGTATGACACCCACCCTGGCTTTAGAAACTATCCAAAAAATGGCAGACCACTCTCACAAATGGCACAATGGAGGGAGCAACCGAAGTAAGAATGGAAATATGGAAGGCCTTGCAGCAATAAACAACAAATTAGAAAGCCTTGGAAGAGAAATGAAGAAGCTCAAGGAAAATGTGCATTCCATTCAAGTAGAGCGAAACGGGACTCCACCTTCTAAAGAATGTTCCTCCAACGAAGAAGTTAAAAGGATCAGAGAGGTTAAATATGGAAGAGAATCCCCTTTCAACAACTACAATAATAACGGGCCCATATATCGATAAAATTCCCCTGGGTTCTACACAAGAATCAACAACAATCCTCCTAAACCTAGCCTTGAAGAAATAATGCACATGCACATCGAAGAAGCTACGAGAAAGGGAGATAAACTCAAGGAATGGATGGTCAAGGTGAAGGAGGACACCAATATGAACCTACGTAACCAAGATGCTGTGATTAAAAACCTCGAAACACAAATTGGGCAATTGGCTAAAAACCTTGAAACAAGTAATGCTAAAGCCATTGCCTGCAAGCCATATTCGCGCAAGAAAAAGCAAAGAAAGAGTAGTGCACATCCTCTATCACTAATGATTTTTCCGGGATTAACTACCTAAGAGAGGATGATAAATCAAAAGACGACGAGATCCTTCCAAGCCAACTTCCTGAAAAACAGCAATACCAGGAAAGTTTTGTACTCAATGTGTTTAAAAAGTTTTGTACCCAAGTCATTCTAGAATAAAGTTAATAAAAATGATTTTAAGAAAAGAAAGTGTAAAACATGCTAGACAAAGGAGTGTCTCTAGACGCTCCGCAAATCCTTATTTTATACGGGCGGATCCGTATTTTACGGATCCGCTGAATGGCAGTTTTGGGACAAAATCCAAACTATAAATAGGAGGCTTCGTATTTCATTTTAGCTAATCTTTTAGAGAGACTTTCTCCTGCATATTTTACACACACTTAGTCACCATCATAACCAAGCTTTTGAAATGTAAATAACACACATTCTCAAGTCCTTTAATCCACACCAAATCTTGATCATGATGCTTCTAACTTTCATTTGTTGTAAGCATGTTTCCACTTGATCCTCCATACTTTAATCCTAGAGATCTTGCCTTCCACATCCACCATAAGCACATCAACATATGAAGATCAATAACAACAAGATTTGAGCACTTGTGATCTTTCATTCATTGAAGGCTTCCTATGATAATAAGTTCATTTAGATTAGGGACTTACATCCACTAGACACACATGTCTTGGATCATTATCATACACCACCTTGTATCACTATTATACAACAAACTACAGTTTAGGAGGTTTATGTGTTTAGGCCATAAAACACAAGATTTGTTATGTTGGGCCACAAAACATAACGAGTTTGGTTGTACCCGAAGAAGAACTCAATATCTAGCTTAGTATCGGTAAACTTGTAAGCGGTTGGGTGGTTTATGTGTTTAGGCCATAAAACACAAGGTTTGTTATGTTGGGCATAA
Source organism: Chrysanthemum seticuspe (assembly GCA_019973895.1). NCBI lineage: Eukaryota > Viridiplantae > Streptophyta > Magnoliopsida > Asterales > Asteraceae > Chrysanthemum > Chrysanthemum seticuspe. The sequence continues at coordinate 101,680,018 of BPTQ01000007.1, forward strand.
AACATAACGGTTTGGATGTACCCGAAGAAGGACTCGATACTTAGCTTAGTATCGGTAAATATTGTAAGCGACGTGTGTAAGGTTTTCTCCGCCGAGAAGGGTGCTTGTTGATCTACTGAAGTAACTCTCGAGTTGGATACTCGCGGAGTGGAGTAGGACGAAGAGGAGCTTCGTGACCGAACCACTATAAATCATCGTGTTCGGTTTGCATTTCCTTTTACTTATCGCTTTACATTTATATTTGCATTTATTGCTTTATACTTGCATAACGTTAATGTTTGTGTCGTGGCTTGTTGTTTGTGATGTAGTTATGATTGTGTTGTGGTGATATGCTGACGGTATAATTACTCACGATTCTATAGTCAAATCGTGGGTTTCTTTGTTTTTTTCCTTTCTTTTCTTGATAGAATCAATTGTTACGTTACTAAATACCCTTGACTTTCCGTTGATTAATGATGATGTTGTTACGTATGCTATTAATGGCTTGAGTGATAAAATGGCTCATGTTGACGGTATAATTACTCATCGGTATCCCTTTCCCGATCTAGCTACGGTTCGCTCCATGATTAAAACTAAAGAGATGTGTTTCAACTCCAAGCAACAATTTTTACCAAGTGACACGACCTCCTCGTCTCCTCGTTATGATATATTTGCTGAGTTTCAATACAGTTTGAGCATTCGTTCCTCTCCCGCTCTAACCGCGGGGATGTTAGTGGACTTACTTATATTAGATTAGTATTAGTATTTGTGTTAGATATGTATTAGTATAGTTTGAGCCTAAACCTAAGTGTTAGGGTATATATATTGGGATGTATGTTTTCTTATAATCAATTAATCAATATATCACGTTTCACAGTACACAAGTACATCATGACCTCATTTTGCTCAATCCTCATCAATTGACCCATCCCTTTTTAGGTGAGCTACATGAGATCGATGTTAGGTCTTTTGATTAGACTTTTTCGAAACAATGAAAAAGCCGTTTTCCAACTCGTTATGTTAGTCTACTGAGACTCGTATAAAATATATTATTACCATATGAAATTTGTCAAACAATAATGTTATCGATACAATCGTGTGAACGTATCACTCTACACTTCTACAATCATACACTATATTGATGACAACATAAATTAGTTTACTAACTTTTAGAACCTAAATATAAAGTAAGAGATTTTTTTTATATAAAAACTAATAGAATTATATATTTTTTTTAAAGTGTAAAAAGATATAATCAAACTCAATATCATTAAAAAGAGTGATGAGTGCATTCAAGAGTTTCGATCCTTGGAGCCTTGGAAAAGAAGCTGCAAGCACCGAACTCCTTACTGAACCCATCACCCATTCTTTTACGCAACAAAAAATTCTATATACAACACTCTCGCTAAATGACAAAAAATATTACCAGATGAAATAAACCCCAATATTGTTACTTGGTGATCTTTATTGTTAGAGCAGTGGCTTAAACCCTATATTCTCAAAACTAATAGGTAAAAATCAATTTCTATATTATATTATATTATGATTATTATTATTATTATTATTATTATTATTATTAATGTTTTTATGTATCTCAGTTGATGTTTCAGATCTCTCACAATTTATAAAAATGGTGTAACAACAATTAATCACATGGCTTCTCTTTCGAAAACTATTGCTGGTAGAGCTGCTTCTTCTTGTTCTTATAATTTGAAGTGGGTCCCACATCAGCTCTATTCTTACTCCTCCGCCGTTGCCGCGGTACCAGAACTTCAACCGCCGCCGCCAGTGTCATCTTCTCAGCCTCAAGGTTTGTCTCTCTTGTTTTTGTTTGATTATGCATTTAAGGGGTGTTTGGGATTGTTTATTTTTTATGCTTAGGGATATAGATGGATGGAATCTTGGTTCGTAGTATTAGTTTTCGGAAATGATACCAAATGTGCTTATAAAGATTTGTGCACTTGTCGTAAATGATACCAAGTGTGCTTATAAATGATACCAAATGGAATCTTGGTTCGTAGTGCTAGGGTCCGAAAATTTGTGTTTTTCTTTTTATTACATTCAAAAACATTTGTGCACTTGTCCTGGCGTGTGCTTATAAATAAGGACTTATAAGCTGCTTAGCAATAACTAGTTTTGGTTAGATAAATAAGCACTTTGAAGTAAGCATGTCCCATATTAGAAACCACCAGAAAATAAGCAGAATTGATTGAAGCACATTTCAAACTGGTTATCTGCTTAAGTAGTTAAGCTGAAAAAATGAGCAATTGCAAACACTCAACAAAAACTTTATGTGATTTAGTGATTGAATACATATAGATTCACCTTTTTGTCCTTAAGTTTGGTAAATGAAGTGAGTTAGTTGGTACTATTATGCCCTTTCATTGTTTATTGGTTAATAAGATTTTAATTGGTTACTGTGAAAAAGGTTTTTGATTTTAAAGTTTGTTTTTTTATCAGATAAACAAAGAGGATGGACAAGGTTTCTGCTTTTTGTTCCTGGAGCTATTACTTTTGGACTAGGTTCTTGGCAGATCATTAGACGACAAGAAAAGGTGCGATGTATTTGTTACTCCCGTCATTACTTTAGATTGTGTATTTTGCTAAATCTATTCACTTGGTGCTCTTAGACCTTGGTATACAAGCATCAACATCCTATGCTAATAAGCTTACTTATTTCTATTTCAAATGGACTACATTTCAATTTCAATAGGTATAAATTGATATTAAGAAAATGATTAAACAATTATATCATGAGGTAAAGGTATTAAAATGGGCTAGTAACGGGCCATTTTAGTTAATTAGACATACGGGTTTGGTTCATAATGGTTTGTGTGGGTTTAGTTGATACGCTAACTTCTTATTTAAATTTATTTTCAATGACATATTAGCTAGACGTGCCGTATCGGGTGGGCCTGGGTGGCCAAAATGATCAGTGAATTAAGTGCTTGCCTTCTCTCTTTATAGAGATTCATATTATCATCCGTTAGATGTAATTTTAAGGAACCATTGTATAAGGCTGAACTGATAACTTGTAAAACCCCGTATCTTTAATGCTATCACAATTAGATGAATAAGAATTTTGTTTTGAAAGTTTTATAAAAGCATTTATATGAAACCTAATCACATAAAACACTGCTTTCAGCGCCATACTAGGACACTACCACCCTCGTATTGGACCATCGTCCTCATCACCTTCTTCCTCATAGCCAATTGCTTAGGGTTGTTTTCTTCATCGTGTCCTACCTATGAGTTAATGTGTACTTATAAATTTTGCGCTTGTTTTCCCTGGTTTTGTTCTTGATACTGGATACAAACTATTTCAGCAGTAAATATATGGTTTTAGGTTACACACTATGTATCGGTTATTTGGTTATATTGCAATTTAAAAAGAAACTAGAAACCACAGTTAATCCGACCTGCCTCAAGCTGACCCGAGTATATTTGACATTTTGACCGTTCGGCTACCCAGTTTGACACCTCTAGTTATTCTAAAAGACTAGCAGGGTACCCGCGCGTTGCGGCGGCGGGTACCCTGAAATAAAATTTTCCAATTAATCATGTATTTTAGTTTATTATATTCTTTTTGACAATAAGTTTACGGACAATAAGTTTACGGATATGTAACAAAAAAGAAATTTACATTTGTGTCAACAATTTGATATAAAAATAATTATTTGAAGACTCTGATGATAAATAAAGTTACGTGCAGTCTATAAATGAATAACTTAACATAGTCATTTTGACGTGTATATTATGAATAACTTGCAGTCTATTAAAGCTCACTTTTATGACTTTAAAAGTCATGTATTGTAACAACCCCATTAGTACAAAATGGGTATAAAAACCCACAAATAAACACACACAAAAGACCAATCATATCTCTCACTTTTTTTCAAAAACGTAAATTGTCACTCTTGTGCTAAATAGCAATCGGCGCCACCAACTAAATGTGTCACCACCGCTAACGGCATGTGTCGGCATCACCACCCCTTGACATGGTCTAGGTGGCCTTCGCTCGGCAAAACTTTAATCGAAAAACATTGCACGCCAAAAAATTTAGTTTTAGGGTACCCGCCGCCGCAACGCGCGGGTACCCTGCTAGTCATTTTTAATCTATTAGTGCATTCAGCTGTCCACCAAAAGGCCCAAATCGAATATACCATTAAGATATTGCACCGTAGAAGCCCAATCGACCTTATTGCTGATGTTTTAGATGTCTGTGAGAAAGATATGAAATGGTTTGTGTGTATTTATATAGTGGATGCGTATATATATTTTTAATAATCATTACTGATAATAATGAATTTTAGCGGTTACACGTTTTTAATAATGGACTGTAAATGATTTGAAAACTGTATTTAATTTAGTTAAAACGTCTGCATTTAATTTTGAATAATGAGATGTATTGAATTTTAAGCCTTCCTCTTATAGTAAGTGTGTAAGCTTATTTTTTTAAAACTTCCTTTTTATGAATGGCCTAAATGTATTATAATGTAGTTAATATATATATATATATATATATATATATATATATATATATATATATATATACATATATATATATAGATTTGCGTTCATATAGTGACCACTCTTAAAATACAAACAATAAGAACCAATTGAATCTCTAACACATGGAATTTCAGCATTTAACTACAAACAAAAATGATAATAATATCAAAAGGGTAATATAGACATTTAGCATTCCTTTATAATATAACCCTTGTGAGGTCTCCATCTCATCAAAAACTAAAACTGCTCCCATTTGACTCTCTATTCCTTCTCATCCACAAAACCACTGCCCGGTCCGCCCCTATTATATCCATTTGCAAATCAAGTCCTGGCAACCAATGAATCCCCGATCCGTTCTCAAAACCACATCGCGAGTGAATTCATTTTGTCACCACAACAAATTTTGAGTCCAAAAGTCAACCAACGGTGCATCAATCTCTGCTGCAACATCGGTATTATTGATTGATTGAAGATATATTATATAGATGTTTGTTTAAAAATCCATCAGGCCCTATATCTAGCGAATTAATCAAATCTATTTTGCTTCTTTTTTTACGATGTCCTTGCGAAGTCCATGCGAAGTGCACATCGATCAGTTCCTCAAGAAATGGTGTTGCTAAAGAGATGTGTATTGGTCTTTTTTTTACTTACTGATTTATGAATTGATATGTGTATCAATGTGTTGTATATAATGCATATGTGGTTGTAAGTCTGAAATTTTGTGCTTTAATGTATTGTACATTATGCTTTATTACCTTCAAGTCTGAAAAGTCTGAAAATTAATGAAGAGAGAGAGTGGTTTATGCATTATAAGTAGTAGTGATAGTGATTACCTTCAAGTCTGAAAAGTCTGAAAATTAATGAAGAGAGAGAGTGGTTTATGCATTATAAGTAGTAGTGATGAAAGAAAGAAAGAAAGAAAGAAAGAAATTATTGGTTCATCAAAAACCACTCTACCCCTCTTAACCCATACCCATATTGTCAGTTATCCCATTTTTCTAAAATGCCGCATTTCAACCCATCCATCTTGCCGTCTCTATGTTCAAGCTAGCAAATGTTGTTTTAATTTGTAATGAACCTCAAGTTTGAATTCAGATGGAATATAGAAGAATTCCAGAGTTCAGAGGTAAAAGCATTATATCTTGTTATTCTACATCCATTCATATATACTTTTGTTGACGCAATATTCTTGTTTAGACATAATCTCGGGGATATCTAGCACTAGGCTGTATATTGAAATAGGGGGTGTCTGGGATTGCTTATTGAAATTGCACATCTGCTTATTGCATTTTATTACGACAATAAGCAGTTTTGAGAGGGTAGAGATTGCTTATTCAAACTGTTTTCCTAATCACTGTAAGTGGTGATATAAGCATTCGAAGTCGCTTATTTCAAAAGCAATGAGAAGTTAGACAACTTACCTACATATTGATTGTGTAGGTGAAAATGCTGGACTACAAAAAGAGTAGATTGGAAATGGAACCAATTAACTGCAACTACATCACTCCTTCAGGCGAGAATATCGACTCTCTGGAGTTTAGAAGGGTGGTCTGCAAAGGGGTTTATGACGAAGCAAAATCTATTTATGTCGGTCCACGTTCTAGAAGTATATCAGGAGTGACTGAAAATGGATATTACCTCATTACACCCCTCATGCCAGTCTCAGGCAGTAATGAAAGGTTGGTTCTACATTACTTATGTAGTTATACCATGTATTCAGTATTTAATGTATATTAGTTATATTTAGTAAAATTTATTCGATTTAGAATGTCAAACATGCAGGGATATAAAAATGATAGAAAACAATAAATTTGTATATTAACCATCATTTAGTTACACTCATTTATCTAGAATGTCAAAACTGTAAATTAAAAAAAAAAAAAAAAAAAAAAAAAAACGTGAAAAAGAATAATTTGAAAGGAAGGAATCAATCTAACTTGTTGACAAGAGTCCAACAAGTGACAACCATCACTGTTTTCTGTACGATACACTGAAAACTTATGCAGCTTGCAGATGCCAATCCTAGTCAACAGAGGATGGGTCCCACGTAGTTGGAGAGACAAGTCTCTGAAAGTGCAACAAGAGTATGATAATTCTCAAAGTATGGAATCTACTGCTACACCAGACAGCAGCTCTTGGTGGAGATTTTGGTCTAAGAAGCCTAATATTTCTGAGGTGCATATGTATATGCACATTATACACTTAAGCACATACGATACATAAATTACAACTAAAGTTATCTTTACTTGCACTATTACCTGCAGGACAATATTCCAGAGATAAAGCTAGATGAAGTTGTTGGAGTTATTCGTGGAAGTGAGAAACCTAGCATTTTTGTACCAGCGAACGACCCAACTTCATTTCAGTGGTTTTATGTTGATGTTGCTGGAATTGCTCGTACTTGTGGGCTTCCTGAGAACACTGTATACATCGAAGCAGTCAATGACAAAGTCAACCCAAGTAATCCATACCCAATCCCAAAAGATAGTAATGCATTGATTCGCAGTTCAGTAATGCCGCAGGATCATCTCAACTATACATTCACTTGGTACTCTTTATCAGCAGCGGTTACGTTTATGGCTTATAAAAGATTACAGCCTAAGAAGAAATTTAGATAGCGTTATCATCTGCTAATGATTAGGTGATGATCATATTTTTGTCGTGGTCTACAGTTTCTTTTTACGATAATGGGGTAAGATCAGTTATGTACTACTGCTTCTCCTATCTTTTTTTGTTATCCTGACAATTTATTGTTACCCCGACCATAGTTGCGCTGTGGATGAGTTGTCATTTTATTGTTACTTCAGTCTAAAAACTAACACATTTGGAGGAGGTATTTCTTTTCTTGTGATTCCTCAGTCCCCCTATATCGTTTTGTTTGACATATTGTTTAGTTACTAATAATCAGTTATTTAACTTTTAATGTAATAACAGATATTTTGATTACAATATTGTATGCAATTATGCATGTATCCATCATGGGAGAACACATAAAATAGTAAGATTTATTAGAACTTTGTAGAGTTATGTGTTTGATGTTTGTTTTGAAGTTTTAGATTGTTCATGATATTTGTCGAAAGTGGAATTCCTATTCTTCTATTCGGTCATATCAAGTCAATGCTTTGTTTTTACCTGAACATTTGTCGTTGAAGCCGGGCTGATGTCATTTTCAAGTATCTTACCCTTCCATTAGTCGAAACTTTTCGTTTATCTCACAAGTGACAAATATAGCTTACCATGGTTTGGTATATGTCATATTTTTTCTCAGTACCCTATTAGAATGTACCATTTCCTTCATTGCTTTGTAAGTATATGCACCAAATATTATGTGCCTAATATGTTATCTCCCACAATGCCGGGTGATAGATTTCAATTGTTCAATCCAACATAGAAATTGTCATTGTATCAATAGAAACCTATTGAAACTGAAGCACAATAGAGAACAAGGTTCTCAAACAAGTATAACAGTTCCAGAATGAATATTTGAGTGTCAATTTAGTATCCAAACAGTACAAGTTACACTCGAAATTACTCAACTTGAGAACACTACCAGGAGTATATATCATATATGATGCCTAACATAGATGGCAATCATAAACCGTATAACCGATCACAAATGTGTCAGCAAACAGCTTACTAGTAATGATTGCTTATATGTAAGCAATAAACAAGATTGGTTCAAATTTCAGAAAACAAAAATGGCCCTCCAGCAGAATGAAGGAGATGAACTGATAAAGATGATTGAAATGGATTTATTTTTCCGTTTATAGCTATTACTATGTATTGATTGGCCCCTTCTTACGAGTCATTGGGAGTGTCATGGGTTAGACCGGGCGTTATGGTGCCCGTCACCACCCATGGTGCCCTTCACCACCTGCAATGTGACATGTTCTTTAAATGGAGGATAATCAACTAATTTAAACATTGAACAGCTTTGCAATCTATGGAACGCTTCGTTTAGTAGCTGTTTATTTTGGAGCTAGGGGCCTCTTGGTATGTAAGCTTTTTGTTACAAAAGTAAGAATAAATAGTTTCGTTTGGATACATCAACTTCAATTTTATATTAAACAAGTAGCTCTAAAATGAAAGCTGATTCATGAAGCTTTTAAAATATTTCAGAGATGTTAAAACATAAAATTACTGTTAACAGCTTATAGTTACAGTTAACAGCTTATAGTTACAGTTAACAACTAATTTACCAAACACTTTTATTGAAAAAAAGTACAACTTGTAGCTCATGTTAACAGCTTTACAACTTACAACTTACAGTTTACAGCTTACAGCTATTTTTCCCAAACATACCCTAGATGTCTGAATGAAAAGCTTGAAGCACGTATTACCTAACAAAGATTTTTTTTTTATTTGAACGAGCTTTTTCCTAAAACAAAAAGTTAACAGCCTTAAAAAAAACTTTAAAACAACTTCAACCAAACAGAGCCTAATATAAAAAACAAATTTTATAATATAGTCAATAAAAAGTTAGAGGTATTTCATACAAAACATTGAATCTCATGTTTATTTGACAAAAATAAACATTTCGGAGTTTATATTAAACTTTTCAAAACGATTAACTAAATGAGTCGGGTATAGTTGAGATATATAAGTCCGCTAACCCAAACCCTCTAATTTGAACAAAATAGGAATTGTCACATAATTATTATCATATTTTACAATCTTTATCTAACATAAAGTATGTAATAATTCTATTTAAAGCTACTTTTAATACGAAAGATAAAGTTGAAACGAAATAAAAAAACAAAAAAATGAACAAATAAATACCCAAATAAAAAAAATCATAACAAAAGGAAAAAAAATAAAGAAATAAAAAAGTAAGAAAAAAATAAAAGGTATTAAAAGGTGTTAAGGCACTTACTCCTTATCTAATTCAATAAGAGGTTTATACCTCCTATTATCTCTTAATGGTTAGAAAAAGACAAATGCTGTTAACACTGACCGCATCTTAATGACATAAAATGAATCACTTTTTTTGGGCCAAATATATGCACGTGTTTAAATAAGCCAGATTAAACTGTTAAAAAGTATTTTTGAAAAAATAAACACCTGTTTAACACCTTAATGAATATTCTTGAATCTTGATCATGGCCCAGGTCTTTACTATGATTTGTAGGGCTTTAGCCCATTTAGATAGTCCAGCTTGGTTATTAAGCGATCTAATCACTATACATTCATATTCTTAGGATGGTATCAATCGTGACCTGAGATGACCCAGGTCACTAGCGTCACGTCAGTTTTCTCTCTCCAGCGACCAGACATGACACGGATGCCACAGTCGATGACCCAAGTTTTTTTTTTTTTTTTTTTTTTTTATTCAAACATTTTTAACATTAAATTTAAATTCATTAAAATTAAAAAAAAAAAACATTAAATACGAAATTTAAAAAAAAAACATTACAATACGAAATTAAAATAAACACTACAATACTTAAACTAATAATCTAAATTGTAGCGTGTTTTGATTGTTGCCTTGACTTTCATCAATTCTTCTAGTTGTCGGCCGGTCAATTTTGAGTCGATTGGGGTGTTGTAGAAGATTATGTCGGACTCTGTTTTGATAGCCGTAACCAAGTATCTTCTAAACCCTCCTTATTCTTACCTTTTTCCCCTTTTGACGGCTTCCTGGTCTTGAAGAAAGTTTTGGCCAACGATTGTACAAATGATTCTGATGGAACATCATCATCATGAGAGGAGGAGGATGGTTTCTTCCTTGCTTTGTCACGACCAACCGGTCGTGATTCTCTAGTCCCTTCCTCATCAGAATCATCAACATCTTGGACATCGAAAGGATCACGAGCTTGGGTTGAACCAGAGGTAGTGGTAGAACCCTTTGTTTTCTTCCGACTATTCGTTTCGAAAGCCGGCATCTCAATGTTCTTCCAAGCAGCATGGCCCTTTAAAACCTCCCAGCACTCCTCCAAAGTGAAATCATGACCGTAAGTCATACGGTATTCTCTAAGAGCTTTTGAAGTATCGTCTATATCATTCTCACGGCTTCCATGTTTATTCTTGATATTCTCCATGATAGCATAATAATTACCAACCCTATTACGAATCCTACTCTTCCATTTGGTAGTGATGGAGTTATAGGTTCGGTTTGAGCCAATTTCTTTTTTAAAGTAGTCTATCACTAACTCCCAAAACTTGAAGCGGTTCAGGGCGTTTCCTCTCGCCGAGTTTTCCGACACATAAACCCAAGCTTTACAAAGCGCGACCTCTTCCGCCTTTGTCCATGCTTCAACGTGCTTCTTGGCTTTCCCCTTGCTTGTTTCGGGCTTCTTGCCTTTGTCCTTGGCCTTTGAAGCACGTCTTGATGCCTGCTTTGGTTTGATAGGGGACATTTCTTCAGCGGAAGCGGTTTTTTCATCATCAGAATCTTCAATGGGAATGGAATCATGGAACGAACCGTGGTGCGAACCGTGACCCGAACCTTGGCCCATCGAAGCATCTTGACTTTGGTAGTTTTGTGTATTATACTCCGGCAAATAATCTTCCAAATTCATGTCAAGATTAGTACTTCGAATCGGGGAATACGGTTGATAAGGTTGAGAAGGATAAATGAAGTCCATGTTTGGATGGTACGACGACCCACTAGGTTCTTGCCGGTAATCGGGGTAAGGACGTTGCGGTGGGACAAAAGGACGGTTAACATAAAACGGGTTTTTGGTTTTGATTTGGTTGGGCTAGTTGTGATTGATAATCAAAACTTTGTGGACGAAAGCGAATAGGCCGGTTTTGTTGTGGTGATATGCCGGTTAACTCGAAGTTGTTTTCCGGCGAGAAATTCATATTCGGGGCATTTTGGGTTAGTCGTGATCATCGGTTTTTTGATTGTGGGGTATTTTTCTTTGACATTTTGAAGTTGGATGAGAATTAGATTCAAATGAATATAGACGAGAAATGGTGAGTGGTGAATTGTGTTTGAGATGAAGTTGGTATTTATAGAGTAGTAAAATTGTTTTAAAAAAAAGTTTTTTTTTTTTTTTTTTTTTTTTTAGTTTAAATGACCAAACGGTCAAAATTTTAAAACTATTTTGAATTTAGCCCAAACGGGCAAATTTGGTTGGAAATAGTGGGCATTAAATTCGGTCGTAAATTAGCTCGATGTCCCCAATTTGGCCACTATGCCTGATGTGGCAACCGAGCTCCACAACCCACACGCCCGATGTCAACATCGGTTAAGGGTGTGTTTTTTGATTGGAACCAGCCTTATGATCATAAGATAAGCAAAACATTAAGTTATCACTTTCCCCCCATTGCATCATTCAAAAACCAATACGTCGTCATCTCAAGTCCCAAGTTTTTTTATAATTCTCTATCTCAACGTAGTATTATTCTATTTCCGTTAATTTTCGTTTTTGTTTTGTATGATTATTGAATCTTTTTAGCGACGATGATGATATGATAACTTTTTGAAATAAAAAAACAATTATAATGTAGTTTTGTACAAACGTTTTGCGGAAAAGTGGGGTGTTTGTTTTTGTACTATAGATACCTTATCAATATAAAAGGGTATCCGCGTAATGCGGCGGCGAGTACTTGGTGATTATTTTTGTAGCAAACAAATGTTTTTTAGGGGTCCGGTGGTGGAGGGGTCTTGTGGTGGCGGCAATGACGGTTGTGGTGAAAGTAAGTGAGCCGGAAAATAACCTGTTAGTGGAAAATAACCCAATCCGCTTTCTTTTCTCTTTTTTCTCACCTGCACACCCGCACTAGCCGGAGGTCTCGTTGGAAGCAGTCTCTCTACTCCCAGGTTTATCCTGGGGTAGGGGTATGATCTGTCTACATTTTTACCTCCCCCATACCCCGCTCCGGCGGGATTGGGTTCGTTGTTGTTGTGTTGTTGTTGTTGTGTGATAAGCTTATGTGCAATATGTATAAATAAGGTTGGGGCAATGCTCGATTTTAACGGGTTGTTACAAGTTTTTAATGGGTTGTCACAAGTCTTTATATTATTTTTAAATGAGATGCATCAATATTAGAGGATACATCAATAATTCAATATTAGAGGATGTTACAAGTATGAGAATTTAAGACATTAATTATGTGTATGATGAATTTTTATGCTTAGCAAAAGTAACTTCCTTTTTATAAAAATATTTTTGGTCTTAAAAATGTTAAGACTACTATATTTAGAATGTCTTAATTCCTTTATAATGGAGTATAGATAGTAAAACATACTTTGTACATTAGAGATTTCATTTTCTAATATTTTCCACAAACTAAACACCGTTCTCTTACGTTGCACATCACAAACTTCCTGTGCCTGTTTGGTTAATGTAGCTTTCACTGATGTTGTTATGTACGACTAGATTTTTTTTCTTCCCGTATTTGGGCACCTACACAATTTTTTTATTTTTTATTTATTTTTTTTTATTTATTTATTTTATTTTGTTGTTGATTGTTAATTAACTTTATTTTCTCATCAAGTTGTGCTTCTTGATTTTGTTGTTTGCAGATGGTCACCGCCACCAACAAGTCTAATAAGATTATTCGTTCCCCCCTCCTTTGGTTGAAAGGAACTACTCCCAAACTTTTTTTTCTAGGTAACTGTGAGATCTCTCTTCTAACCTACTAATTTACTTCTAAGAAAATTCTCAAAAAGGTACAAAAACTAGGGAGTAGTTCACCATGTGCTACAAACTTTATACCTCTTTTTAAAATGGTCATGTGCGACTATGCTAATGAGCGACTGTGCTAATGCTAATGTGCTAATCCATTATTTTTTTGACACGTGTCCCGACCAAAAGTACCCTCCTAATCATTTGCTGGCCCACATGGTTATTTGTCTTATTGAAACAAATGTGCTACCGACGGGTGTGCAACTTTGTCAAATGTGCTACCGGCGACTAGAAAAATTTCATTCCTGACTTTATAAGATTTTGCTCATTCCCAATAAAAAGTAGCCGCCGATAGCACATTTGCATAAAAGTTGCACAACTGTCGGTAGCACATTCGTGTTTAAAGTTAAACTTGCAAATGATTGGGAGGGTACTATTGGTCGGGACACGTGTCAAAAAAATAATAGAGTAGCACATTAGCGTTAGCATAGTCGCACATTAGCACGATCACACATGACCATTTTGAGAAGATGTGTACAATTTGTATCCTGGTGAACTCCTCTCTAGTTTTTGTACCTTTTTTAGAATTATCTCTTTACTTCTTTACTTTTGCATGTGTCCTTTTAAAACAGCTTTTCAAAACCGGCCTGGCTATGTTGTTCCTTCTTCATTATTCTTTTTGATTGTATGTCTTTGTATCTAATTTTGTTGATTTACTTTACACAAACCTGAATAAAGTATACTATGCAGTTGTTGGTACAGGTCCGCCAATTCCAAACCCCGCAGAAGGAGCAGAGGCTCGTCGTGGATTTCCAGATGAGGTGATTCTATTGAACGTATATACATAATTTTGTTTTTCATTGTGATTACGATTCTTGTGTGTTTCAACCATTTGTTGATTTTGTGATAACATTCCGTCCGGTTGATGAATGATTTGACCATTTGACAAACTTGACGCTACATATCCATTATGTTGTGATACATGTGTATATCAATTGTTTGATTTTCTTTCTTATCAGATCCTTGATTTCTATGCGTACTGGAATCCCCATATTTGATCCTTATACTTTTTTTTTTCCTGTTGTTATCGGCAGTTATCAAAACACTTTAATTATGTGCTTTTGAATTGTTTTGTGGCGCTGATACAGGATTATGATTCTTAGTAGTAGGTTCTATGTTGTATTTTAAATCGTTCTTTTGATCCCTATGCTTGTTATATACTTGATTTCTAACTCAAGTTTATGTTACCAACATATAGTAAGATGTTGGTATACATGTGCTTTGTCGGTAAAATATACTATGCTTTGTGGTATATGTAAAAATGATCAAGAGCACACAACAATTCACAAGTACACCCAGCCAACCACCCCTATGGTGTATTTTATTATAACAAAGTTAAGAAGATAAGTCCCCAACTGGATGCTTACCAATACAGATACAAAGAAACAAGACTGATCTCTACTAGGTAGACACCAGCAACCTTACTACATATATCACTCAACACTCAGACTAAACAAGATCAAAAGAGATTGATCTTGATACAAAGAACCAACTGATATCAACAATGATATCAAGACAGATATCAAGAAGGAAGATAAAGAATATGTGAAACTTAGTGAGAGAACCGAATACAAAGATAATGAGAGTGAATAAGAAACCCTAGCAATATTAAGAGATTATATACTCAGCAATATTTCACTTTAGCCCTCAAACTTCTGCTTTTATCCTTTTAATCTTTTAACTACTTTAGACTTTCAAACTTGACAAAACAGATCCTTCATATTATTCAACACCCCTCCTCAAGTTGACAAGTCTTCACCTTGAACACTGCTTTCATCTACATCTTGACTGCAACTTTTTTCACAGTTATTACTACCTGCAAACAAATCCAACATACCAAGATTTTTGCAAAATAAAGTATGCTGTCTTTGACCAAGACATTTAGTAAAAATGTCTGCCACCTGAACATCTGTGTGAATCTTAACTGTTTTTATTACACCAGTAGAAACTTTTTCTCTAACCAGATGTACATCCAACTCAAAATGTTTTGTTCTTTCATGAAAAACTGGATTGGCTGCAATCTGAATTGCAGCACTATTATCACATAATATCTCCACAGGCAACAACCCTTTAAGACCAAGACTATGCAACAAGTTACTTAACCATATCACTTCACAGGTAGTAGAAGCCATGCTTCTATATTCAGCCTCAGCTGAACTCCTAGACAAAGTAGCTTGTTTTTTACTTTTCCAAAATATAAGAGAATTTCCCAAGAATACACAAAAACCAGTTACAGATTTTCTAGTTAGAGGACATTTAGCCCAATCAGAATCAGCATAAGCTTTAAGCTTAAGATTAGATTCCTTATTAAACTGTAAACCTGAACTTGGAGACCCTTTCAAATACTTCAAAACCCTTAAAGCAGCTTTTAGATGAGATTGTAAAGGTTTATGCATATGTTGACTCAAACAGTGAACAACATAACTAATATCAGGCCTGGTATTAGTTAAGTATATCAATTTACCAACCAACTTCTGATAGTTATTAACATTGTTCAACACTTTATCCTTATCAGTTTCAACACAACTTAAAATAGAGTTTTCAGGTAAGGGAGTATCAACAGGCTTAGCTGCAAGTAACCCATATTCATATAACAACTCCAAACAATAATTTCTCTGTGTCATGCAAATACCCTTATCATTTTTTAACACTTCTATTCCAAGAAAGTATTTCAATTCTCCCAAATCTTTAATCATAAATTTAGAACTCAAAAACTTTTTGAAGTTATTGATTTCGTTCTCATCATTACCAGTTATAACAATATCATCAACATATACAAGCAAAGCAACAAACACAGACCCTTTTTGTTTCACAAACAAAGAATAATCAAATTTACTCTGTTCAAAACCATGTTCTACCAGTGCATTAGTAAGCTTAGCATTCCATTGCCTAGGAGCTTGCTTAAGCCCATATAAAGATTTATTAAGTTTGCATACTTTAGAATCATCTCCATCATTAAAACCTTTAGGTAATTGCATATAAACATCTTCATCAAGATCACCATATAAAAAAGCATTATTAACATCTAACTGATATAAAGGCCAATTTCTACTAACAGCAATACTTATCAGACATCTGACAGTAACCATTTTCACAACAGGACTAAAGGTTTCAGCATAATCAAATCCTTCTCTTTGATTATAACCTTTAGCTACTAATCTGGCTTTATATCTATCAACTTCCCCTGTAGACTTATATTTGATTTTCCATATCCATTTATATCCAATAGCATGTCTACCAACAGGTAACTTACATTCAGTACAGGTATTATTTCTATTTAAAGCTTCAATTTCATTATTCATAGCTTCAGACCAATAAGGACATTTAACTGCTTCTTCATAACTTTTAGGCTCAACAGATTTATTTAAAGTAGAAGCAAAACACATATTGGTCCTACTCAAATTAGCATAGCTCACATACTTTTCTATTCCATATCTGACTTTAGAGTGCATCACATAGTCATTAAACCTAATAGGAGTTTTAGACTCTCTACTAGACCTTCTTAATACAGGTGCCTGCACATCTTCATTTACATTTTCAGACTCAGTAAAAACTAAACCAGTATTTTCAAGATTTGTATTGCCCTCAGACCAGTGTTGGTCACCAAAATGGGTTGCAGAATGCCAATCTTCATGATGCATATAAGTAGTATCTATTTCATTATCACTAGCATCATGTGAAGATGGCAAACTACCATCCTCAACTGGTGCATCTTCCCCTTCATCATTGGGACTTTGAGACTTTTGACTATTAAAAAACTTCAAGTGTTCAACCTCATTTACACTATTTGTATCAGTTGAATCACAGGTTTTCATTTTTAAAGGAAAAACATTTTCATAAAATCTCACATCTCTTGCAAAAAACACATTCCTTGTATCTAAACTCAAAAGTTTATAAGCTTTCTTAGTAGATGAAAAACCAATGAGAACACATTTTTCAGACCTATAAGACAACTTATCATGATTATTCAAAATAGTAGCAAAACAAAGACAACCAAAAGACCTCAAATGGGAAAGATTAGGTTTAGTTTTATACAACAACTCATAGGGACATTTACCATTTAGAACAGAAGATGGCAGCATGTTTATAAGATATACAACAGTTAGAACACAATCAGACCAAAAACACAAAGGAATCCCCCTTGAAACATAAGACTCCTAGCTACATTGAGCAGGTGTCTATGTTTCCTCTCAGCAATCCCATTTTGCTGAGGTGTATGAGGACAAGATGTTTGATGTATTATACCAAGATCAGAAAACATTCCACTCATTTTCTTGTTTACAAATTCAGTACCATTATCAGATCTAACAGTTTTGATTTTAACATCAAATTGATTAGAAATTAAGTGTATAAAAGAACAGAATACATCAAACACCTCATCTTTAGTTTTAATCAAGTAAGTCCACACAGCTCTAGAATAATCATCAACAATAGTGAGAAAATACTTATATCCTTCTCTACTTGTTACTCTGTAAGGACCCCATAAGTCAAGATGAACAAGTTCACCAAGATTCTTAGACTTATGATCAGACAAAGGGAAAGGTTCCCTAGTTTGCTTAGCCCTATGACAGATTTCACAAACAGAGATAGAAGAATTCTTGGATATACCAAGATCCTTCTGAAGAACAGATAAGACTGGATCAGCATGATGACCCAGTCTATTATGCCAAACAAGCTTAGAAACATTATAAGACATGATCATATTACACTCACCCAAAGTATTATCAGACTGCATATCAAACAAATATAATCCATCAGACTGACTACCAGTCCCCAGAACTTTCTCCCTTTTCAAATCCTGAATATAACAAGTATCTTCATCAAAACCAACAAACATTTTACTGTCTCTAATCAGTTTGTTAACAGACAAAAGACTCACACAGTAACCAGGAACCACTAAAACATCATAAAGAGTCACATTATTAGTTAATTTTAAATTTCCAACATGACTTATAGTGGCAAGAGTACCATTGGGATGTCCAACAGTAATCTTAAGACTAGAAATGTCCACAATATTAAACATACCAACAGTAGAAACAGTCAAGTGCTGATTAGCACCTGAGTCTATAATCCAACCCAAAGATATAGTTTTAACAGAAAGACTAGAATTCCCAAAGAAATATTTAGAAAAATTAATATTAAACCAAACATTTCCATTAAATAATGAAGCCCTACCTGCCATATTGGCATGTATGCTTCCTGTAGAACTATCATTGATCAAAGACAAGAGTTTCTTCATCTGCTCAGAAGTAAAACCAGAAGAAATATTTGCAGATGGAGTAGTAGAAGATTTTTCAGACATCTTATTATCAGCATTAGCATTATAACCTTGTCTAAAACCATTTTGTTTAACTGGATTATTACTCTTAACAAAACCAGGTGGAAAACCAATGAGTTCATAGCATCTTTCAATAGTATGTCCAATCTTACCACAGTTTTTACAATTCAGATTAGGATTAGGACCTCTATTAGCAGTATTAGAATTGGAATTAGTTCCTCTAGTGTTGTTACTGTTATTATACATTCTTCTAGTGTTATTAAATGATTTAGCAGCAAAAGAAGATGCATTAAGTTTAGACTCAGAAACACTAGAGGACTCAGGAATCCCTCTGTGAGACTCCTCCCTAGACACAACAACATAAGCATCTTTAACCTCAGGTAAAGGATCTCTGGTTAATAAAGCAGTTCTAACAGGTTGATAGCAATCATCAAGACCCATAAGAAATTGCATCAGTTTCATTAACTGCTGATGCAAAACTAACTCAGTACTAGCTTCACAAGCACATTTATGTTCACACACACATTTAGGCAACTTAGTTAGAGAATCAAATTCTCTCCATAAAGAATTTAGCCTATGATAGTAATCAGCAACAGAACTACCACCTTGTTTCACAGAGTTAATCTTTTGCAATAAATTGTATATAACAGACCCATCAACCTTATCATATGTTTCTTTCAATTCTTGCCAAACAGAAGCAGCATTTTCAGAATAAACCAATCCCATATAAACATCATGAGACACAGAATTCATAATCCAAGTTAAGACAATAGCATTGCATCTATCCCATTGAGCAGACAAGACATTACTAGTAACAAATGATTCCTTAAGACAAGTACCATCAACAAAGCTATACTTATTTCTAGCTTGCAAAGCCAATTTCATAGCACCAAACCAAATTCTATAATTCTCAGTTCCAAGCAGTTTAAATGGAATAAGAGCAGTTCCACTATTATCATTAGTTTGAATATAAAGAGGATTGCCTGCATCTAGATTACTAATTAACACTTGAATATTACTACCACTAGGCTCATCTTCAATAGCCATAATAACGAATCAACAAGAACAAACAGTAAAACAAAACAGAAACAATAAGCAACAAGCAATAACAGCAATACTAACAAATAACCAGAACAAATCAACACAACCAACTTCCAAGACTGCCCAAAACCTATCCTCCTTCGACTTAGACACAACAAGAAACTAAAGAACAGAAATAACAATCTATAAAAACTACAACTCACACCCAAGAATAACCACAAATCAGCCAGAAGACTAGGAACAGTCAGAGCAGGTATTCGTACCAATCTAGGTTGGCAGATCAAGATGTTAACTGTCCCTTTTGCACCTTCTAAACCAAATTTGTGTTATCTTAAGAGAAACAAAGTACTTGCAGAGATATATCAGCGGAAAAAGATACAAAACCCACCAGATTCAATGAGTCTAGCATGATTGTATCAAGAACAGGCCCAAGAAACAACAAGAAACCACCAAGGATGAAAACCTCCAAAATACCAAATTAGGGTTTCAAAAAACCCTAACCAAGAAACCCACAAAATCACCAGATCCAATCCCAAACAGAACAAATCAACAACGGCCGTTAAGAAAACAACCTCAATTAACCAATTCAACCACCAATTGCAAGAATCCCCAAAAAATTTCGAACCCCTAGAATCTTAAAACCACCAGATCAGAACCTGGCTCTGATACCATGTAAAAATGATCAAGAGCACACAACAATTCACAAGTACACCCAGCCAACCACCCCTATGGTGTATTTTATTATAACAAAGTTAAGAAGATAAGTCCCCAACTGGATGCTTACCAATACAGATACAAAGAAACAAGACTGATCTCTACTAGGTAGACACCAGCAACCTTACTACATATATCACTCAACACTCAGACTAAACAAGATCAAAAGAGATTGATCTTGATACAAAGAACCAACTGATATCAACAATGATATCAAGACAGATATCAAGAAGGAAGATAAAGAATATGCGAAACTTAGTGAGAGAACCGAATACAGAGATAATGAGAGTGAATAAGAAACCCTAGCAATATTAAGAGATTATATACTCAGCAATATTTCACTTTAGCCCTCAAACTTCTGCTTTTATCCTTTTAATCTTTTAACTTCTTTAGACTTTCAAACTTGACAAAACAGATCCTTCATATTATTCAACAGTATACATGTGGACAAAAGATATATGATTTGTATGTTCTATATAATCTGTCCTGACATCTCCGTATGCAATTGCATATCAGAAATCCTTATGTTGCATGATTGGATTTCGTGATTTATCTTTTTACTGTGTTGTTATATACTTGATTTCTAACTCAAGTTTATGTTACCAACATATTCTAAGACGGTAGATGCTATAATTTTAATTTCAATTTCAATTTCAATTTCTTTCTTTGGACCCTTACCTAATTCATCTTTTTCTGCTTGTTAGTTTTATCTGCTCATCAGTTTCGTGCTTTTTATTTTGTTGCTTACAGGTTAACAGAGCTCGTCCCACATACAGTTTCGAACTTGTGGATAAGGAAACAAATGAAATAGTTATGGAGGCCAATTTTAGAGGTTTAGAACTAGCTTCTATTGAAAAACTTTTCAAACCAATATTCTGCCGCATAGATTATACGACTCAGGGCAAGGTAGCTACTCCTGCAGACACCAAGTAGCTCAAGGAAGACAAGTTGATGTTTTTCGAATTCAATAGTGAGAATGAATCTTCCCGCAATCTTGTTCAAACACCTGGTGAGATTTTAATTAACGTACCAATATGCTTCATCAGTATTGTTTTGTGTAAAATAGTTTCAGTCTTTAAGCTCTTAAAAACCTAGATATGATGTTCTTTTTTATTTATTTGTCAAGTATGGTTGATTCTTTTTGTGCAACTACGTTATCTGAATATAAGAATACCTTGCAGTTTACCAAGAAGGCAAATATCGGGGCACAAGAAAATATCGTGTACAAACCAGACAAGCAGACACTGGTCTTTCTTTGGAACTTGATTGAGGCTGGTAGAATTAAAAGCTAAAAGAAATGTTATCTTTCCATGGTTATGCTCATAGTGGAATTTTTATCTAGTTTTTAAGATTGAAATATGCGCGTTTGTACTACAAGTGTTTTTAAGATGTAATTACGTTTGCATGCTTTTGCTTTCGTTTGATATGGTTTTCAGTTTGTAAAACATAACTGGGCTAGTGAGATATGATATTCGAGGCTGCATGGCTCATAAGTTTGGATTCGTGCACCAAAGGGTTTGTGTTCCAATGGGACCTTTTGTTGTGTGAGAAGCTCCTCAACTAAATGGTTGTGGGTTCAACTACTGCTTAGGACGTGTGAGATAGTTTGTGGTTGTATATTGTGAGATAGTTAGTTGTCATTTTAGAAAGAAAAAAAAATTGGATTTGTGCATACTTTAATTATCAAATAGTGTGTTTGGTTTGTTTATATAGCAGCCTTGGGATTGGCTAATGTGTATTGTTCATTGAGCATATTTGCATAAGGGCATCCTCATTGCATATATATTTTTTGTGTTTAATAGAGTGACATCTAGGCATTGCACTTTCTTACACAAACGTTTCACAATCTATAAACCTTGCAAAGTAAATCCACATACCAACACCAATTTAACGTGTGTTTGTGTGGCATTTTTACAATGCATTGTTCGTATGACAACTCAACTACTTTTTCTATTATGCGTATGCCACGTATCTGCATTGCGGATGGCCTAGCATGCAACATAATAACTATTTTGTGATCATATGTGACATATGTGAGTGTTCATGGAACATCCCATTTTTCACAATCTTGATATCTGATCCGTGATGAAGAAGAAGAATAACTAATATATGCAAAAGTACTCTCTCGTCTTATAATAACTATATTTTCACCAATCAAATATCATTTATTCTCACTAAAACCTCATTTTACCGGTTGAAATGCAAAGTTGACGCTTTCTATCTTTGCTACAAATAAAATAGCAATGCATGTGGACATTTAGATGGAGGGTCACGAGGGAGTAAAAAATAAAAATGAAAAGTGAATATTTTGGGATAATTGCACCCGAGCTTAGATTGTTAGACCACATTATATTATTTTGAATCAAAGCCACATTTAAATTATATCAAAATAAATTTGTTTAATGAGTAAAACATGTTTTTGTCATACAGAATGACATGCACTTTGTTAACAACTGCTCCGTATTTTTAATAGTAATAGACGACTACCTATGCTTAACGACGATAATTTATAACAAAAAATAATTATAGTTACAATATTGTGGTTAAGATGTAGGGATTGAGATTATGATAAATATGAAGTATATATAAAACAATTAATAAGCGATTGGTATAATATAAAAGTGAAATAAACAAAATACTACACTCTAACATTAACCTCGTCGTGGCTAAAAGTTTGTTTAACAATGTCATCAACATTAGCGTGATTGAATGATTAACAAAAACCCAATCTTCTTCTACAAATGGTAGATGGTGATTGTTGTGTTATATATGTAAGTCAATTAAATTTAAGAGTGATGATATGGAGACCTAAAATGCATAACTAAAGACATGACTATTCCATCTATTACTTAACACATGTTTTTGCAAGTTTCGTTTTCCAAACATTCACCTTTGATCTTGTCATATGTCCAAATCTTATTACTAAGCATACTTTTACGCATATTTGTTAAGCATGAGAATCATTTCTCTAAATGTAATTGAATTATTAACAAAAAAAATCAAATTTAAAACCACTAAACATTAAAGGGGTATTTTTGTCAAACCATTTTACTCACTTTTAAAGTTTATAAACTTTAAAAAAATATTTTTCCCTCTTTATGTATAGCGTGTGTATGGCTCAGAGCATTTAGGAGCTGTGAGAGTTGAGCGTTGATATCTTTAATACTTGTTTGACAAGTAGCAAGTAGCTTTATCTATTTTTTTCGGAATTTTCATTTTTCAACATTTCATAAAATAACATTTAGATTAAAATACACCGTTGGTCCCTAAACTTGGCAAGACGCTTCGTTATGGGACAAAAATCGGCCTTTTCATCGCCATAGGTCCAAACCTTGGCCATTAAATGCCAGAATCGTCCCTTGACCAGGATTAGGATAGTCAAACCTAATTTTTTGGATTTCCTTCGAGGGTATAATAGACCATTCACATTTTTGACCCAACCTAGTTAAAATGTAACCCAACGTTCAACCATATATGTATCGGCTACGACCAACACTGAACCCTAAAATACAATCTACACACATTCTACCCAAAGCAAAATAAAAAAAACAATAATGGCACAAAACGATAAGGGGAAGGCTTTGTTGAGTTCGTTGAGGAAAGCAGACTGCCCAAATGAAAAGGGTTTGGGTATTAAGAAGGAGAAGGAAGAGGATGACATCGTGTTATCAAAGTTTAACGATTTGGGAGAAAGGATTAAAAATCTGGAAATTTTGTTTAAATATCTTAAGGAAAGGAAGGAAAAGAAGGAAAACAATGATAGGGAGAGTTGTGGGTCTAGCTAAGTGTATGTTTAGATAATAGTAAACATTTGTAGTTCTTGAGAACATGAAATCGATGAATAAAAAATTTGGTTCTTATTTAAGTAATTGTGTTTGAAATCGTTTTGCATTTCTTAATAGGTTTGACTTACCCAAGTCATACCACAATAGTAAGTTACAATTTGTTGACTTTCATAAGTTTGTTTGACTTTGGTAAGTCAAAATTCAAGATGTTACAATACACCATTGTCAATACATTGTTGTTTACTGCTAAAGCGTTTGCATTTTCAACCCGTGTTTTTAAACCACTGCCTCTAATTTTGCTGATATGGGGGTGTTTGGTTTTGCTGTAACAACTTTTGCTGATAAAAGGGGCTGTTTGGTTTAACTGATACAAGGGGATGTTTGTTGATACATTATGATTTAGTGCTAAAGTATTTGCATTTTCACCACATATTTTTAAACCATTGCCTTTTCTTTTGCTGATACAAGGGGGTGTTTGGTTTTGCTGATACAAGGGCCTGTTTGGTTTTGCTGATATAAGGGGATGTTTGGTTTTGTTGATACTAATTACACTAAAATACACCCAATATCACAATACAATAACAGATTAAATAACACATAACCCAAATGATATTTTATCATTAATAAATTATGTTAAACATCATAACCAACTACATCAAATCTAATTTACATACCCTTTTTAGCAACCTATATTCCCAAAACTATCACCCAAAAGACCGCCTTTATCTACCCCATGGAAAACCCAAAATTCAGGCATTATGTTCAGCCATTTTCTTAACAAACTCTTGGTTGAACCAAATACCTTCATCTGTTTGACCAACAATCTGTATGAGTTGGGAAAGTTGCTTTGTTTGCCTCGACTGGATTTTGGTCAGCGCATCCACACAGTCAAGCGCAATTCCACGAGGTCCCAGAGCTTGATTCTCTTCTATCAGCTCCCTATGCTTGATGATTCCTGTCTTCAGATGCTGAATGCACTGAAGAACTAGCTTCTTTAGAATCCCTTCTTGGGCAGCCACTTGTTCAAACCAGATAGTCATACGATCATTTAAATTTGGTGAATCAGCAACCTCCATGAGTTGGTTTAAAATGGGGAAATCTGCCATTGGAAAATTGTTTGTATGTGGAATAAGTGGTAGATGAGTTTATCGTTTGTTGTGCACTAGTTAATATCGTCTCCGGTAAGAGACGGTCAAGGGTCTAATAGTTACTTTTTTTTCACACTCGGTCCCTGAATTTGTCTTGGTTGCCGTTGTCATACTTAAAACTCTCGTCCAATAATCACTTTAGAATACACAATTGGTCCCTCAAGTTGCCAACTTACGTAAAACCATTAGAAGTTTGACTTTGTTAAGTCAAACTTCTATAACATATCAAATTATCAATTAACTCCAAAACAAATATTGAGTAATGGTTTTGCAATATTGACTTTACAAAGTCAAATATTGAGTAATGGTTTTGCAATTTTGACTTTACATAGTCAAAATGCAAAGACACAATACAGTCATAAGACAACCTTAGATCTTGGACAAGCCCACACATATCTAGAAGAAGCTGTAGCATATCTTCATACCAAAACAGCACCATAAGAATCAATCAGAATGAAGAAACTCCACATTCCCAAACACTCGTTAATACCATTCTATATACTATTGAACATTCCACTAGCCATCCTTATCATCAAACTTCAAATACCATTCTGCCTTTTGCACTTAAATTTCCAAAGGTTTTCAATCCTTCTGACATTACGACTCTCCTTGACAGTTAACCCATTCACCATTTTCAAGTATTGACTAACTAAAGTAAACTGGAAATGCAGTTTTACTTGCTACAATCAAATTAAAAATGCTAAATGAAAGTTTGACTTTCGAATGTCAAATATTCATCACCTACAATACGCACAAACAACAACATATGAACAATCTAATTTTAAGCAAACCATATAAACAATTACTGTACCAAATTACCAAAACTATTTTGCAACATTAATTGTCATAGGGTATTCAACCCAAACATAAACTACAACCACTCAAAGAAATCTACCACGACTGTGGGGGAAGCTCGGTGGAGTTTCAACAGCGTCCTAGCCAACCCTCAGTTGTTCCTGGTATTTTCATTCCCATCATGACTCCTATCGCTTTGCCTGCTATTGATTGTCTTTAGCGACCGGGAACACGCAAGTATACACTTTATTAAAGTTATTTCATGCTATGTTCTAGGAAAAGCTCGAAACACCACCGTCTGTAATTGGCCATGGCTGAATGTGTTTCTGTCTACAACAGTGGAAATTTTTTGCAAAGGTAGATCACTAAGCGTGTTTGCAGCTTGAAAAATCAAATAGTGTTGAGATACACAAACATGGCAATTTAGGAATGTTTATTTGATACATATGCATTACAACATTACACTTACTCTGGTATCCAACATTTTCAAATTCGGAGATGACCGAATCATTACAATGGTGAACGCTACCATAACACTATTCCCAAAATCGACATCGGACATCTAAGGTTAATCAGGGAAACAAAGGGAACCTTCATCCTAGGATTAGCTTCATGTATCAACTACAACAAGTTTTAAAGATTAAATTTCATTATTGTTACACATCTCTTTAACATTGTAAAATTATAAGTTGTAAAACTGAAATTGTTCTTACCTTGCAATCACCAAAATCCAATGTAAGGGTCTCAAGATTTTGAAGTCTTGTCAAGTGAAAGATATCGGATGTTGTGATTGTCGTCACAACATTATAACGACCTAATGACAAATGTAACTTCTTCAAATTCCTAAGTTTTGCAATATCCCATAGTCTCATCTCGTTTGTACTAGGACGATTTATTTTAAGAGACTCAAGTGAGGGACAACCATCAATAAAGTCCCAAACTGTACCGCTTAGAAAATTGACATGAATCAATTCTAAGCTCAGTAGATTTGGAAAGCCATGAAAATATTCCAAAGTAGCCATAGCACAAACATGAAGTACCAGATGTTTCAACTCACTACAAGAGTAAAGTTGGGTTGGGAACGTAACTGGGTCATCATACCAGTTTGTAATAATCAGCTCCTCAATTCCATGGTCAGCCAAAAACAAGAGCCACTCATGAATCTGTTCATAATGAAAGTTGTCTATTCCAAAAATTGATCTTGGCTCTACAGCGAAGACAAACTTTCTTATTGGACCCATAAGCCGATTTAAGAATCTAGTAACAAGCCTCCCATCAAACTCATATGTTAAATAATAAAAGAAATCCTCGTCAAGTATGACATCGGTGAGCAAAGTCCACTTAGACCTCCAGTTTCGCGCTAAACTAGAGGCTCTCACCGCTTCTAACAAAGGCAACCGATTCAAAATGTTAGGGATCACTTCATCTGGCATGATGCTAATACGATCGATCGACATGGTTTTGTTGGAAGTTGGGTTGGTCTTTTGAGTTCTGGAAATGAGGATTTATATTCTTGATTTCGATTTTCAGTTTAACGTTTATGGATATTGTGTATTATGATTGGTAAAGTTGTTTGTTGGGTGGGTGTATTGGTTCCCGGAAAATTAAATGCAAGCGTATCAGGGAAGAAACGGCTAGTAGCTATACTCACAATTGGTCCCTAGGTTGAAGGTTGGGTCAAAAATGTGAATGGTCTATTATACCCTCGAAGGAAATCCAGAAAATTAGGTTTGACTATCCCAATCCTGGTCAAAGGACGATTCTGGCATTTAATGGCCAAGATTTGGACCTATGGCGATGAAAAGGCCGAGTTTTGTTCCATAACGAAGCGTCTTGCCTTTTACACGTTATAATTACACTTACAACTACATTATCAAACATTTTATAAAAAAAATTGCTATTACTTACTGCTGCAGCTGACTAGTGTACTTTGCCAAATACACACATGGTAAAGATGGGCAAGTTTATTGAAACAATAATAAAACTTGATTGATTAAGGGCTCGTTTGGTTCCCATAAATGGGAATGAGACTATGACTTTCAAAGTCATAGTCGGTGTTTGTTTTATTTTGTTTTGTGGGCCCGGTAATGAAATTGGTATATCATAGTCATAGATTCATTACACACCAATTTGGTGTCTATGAAATCCATTCCCGTGGGCCTCTCTTTCTTCCACTACAAAATCAAATATCTATACACTTTTTCATACCATATTATATCAACCAAACATAAACAATCGTAATGATACATTTTTTCTTACCCATTGTCATTCCACATCATTCCAAATCCGATACCCATTATCATTCCTAGCAACAAACCAAACGGGCCCTAAAATGGAGTAATATTTTCCTTAAAAAATATTTTTATAAAAACTAACTCAAGCATTTCCAACAAAAAATCCCCAAATCACACCACCACCAAACCCCAAATCCAAACACCCCCACAATGTCCACCACCACCAACAACAGCATCCTGTCCTCAATCGGAACCGAAATAATCGGCATAATATCCCCAGTCTCAATCTGCATGCTCTTAGTAGTCCTATTAGTCTACTCTCAATCCTCACCGTCCGATCAACAACAACCCATCCGTACAGCCGCCAATTTAATCTACCAAGAAACCCCTACTGACTCCACTTCACAAAAACTCGAAGGCTCTTTACTAAACGCCGTCGTTTTCATCGTTTTAATAGCCCTAGTTACTTTTTTACTCGTCATTTTATACTATTACAATTTCACTAACTTTTTAAAAAACTATATGCGTTTTTCGGCTTTTTTCGTCCTGGGCGGTATGGGTGGGACTATACTTGTATCTGTTATTGCTAGGTTTAGTGTGCCTGTTGATGTGTTTACTTTTGTTATATTGTTGTTTAACTTTACGGTTGTGGGCGTAATGTCGGTTTTCGCCGAAGGTGTGGCGATACCGATTGTGTTAAGGCAGGTTTATATGGTTTGTTTAGGGATTATTGTTGCGGCGTGGTTTACGGGGTTGCCCGAGTGGAGTACGTGGAGTTTGTTAGTGGCGTTGGCTGTTTATGACTTGGTGGCGGTTTTGGCGCCCGGTGGTCCGCTTAAGATATTGGTGGAGTTGGCGAGTAGTAGAGATGATGATTTGCCTGCGTTGGTTTATGAGGCTCGGCCGACGGTTAATAGGAGTGGAGGTGGAGGGAGGGGTGGGTTTGGGTTTTTGGTTGGGGGTGTGTCGTCGGATGAGGTTGAAGATGGGATTGAGATGAGTAGACGTGGTGATGCGGGTGAGGGAGTGGATGGGACGGATGAGAGTGATGATACAGGTGAGACTTCGCCGTTAGTGAGGAATGTAAGAGATGGGAACGAGATTGTTGAAAATGAGGAAGGGACGCCGCTTTCGGCGATAATGGGTATGGAAATGGAATCGAGGAGTGGGGATGTGCGTGAGGAGGAGATGACGAGAGGGATTAAGCTTGGGTTAGGTGATTTTGTTTTTTATAGTGTTCTTGTGGGTAGAGCTGCGATGTATGATTTGATGACTGTGTATGCTTGTTATCTTGCTATTATATCTGGATTGGGGTGTACTCTTATTCTGTTGTCGGTGTTTCGTCAGGCTTTGCCAGCGCTACCGATTTCAATAGCGCTTGGGATTATGTTTTACTTCTTAACCCGTGTATTGATGGAGCCGTTTTTGGTTGGGACATCGACGAATTTAATGATGTTTTGACTAACAGCGTAGTATACTGAGGTGTTACCATATTAGAGTTTACTTTGTCTGATATAATTGAATTTTTTAAGATGGGTACATTGTTAGGGGATAACTTTCACTTTCTGAGCTGTAAACTTCATGCCGGCGATGAATCATAACGCAACTATCATCATAAGTATTCCTGTAAGTTTGTAAGGTTGTCATGATTCAATAGTAAATGTGGCTACTAATTCAATTTCAAGCTCAATCTAAGTGATGCAATTATGTATCTGTGAACGACGTTATATGCTACTTTCATTTTGTGTTGCATAGCCTCGGTACTGCAGTTTTAAGGTTCTACATGCATGCTGATCCTATACATGATTCGTTTTTTAAAAATTGTGTATTCTATATGTCATTTCACACAATCATATCAAACTGCAACAAGTTTGCTGTAAAAGGATACTTGTTGTTATGAAACCCCAAAATTGTGCATGGCATGTTGGTGTTCAGTTGATCCCAACTTTTTTAAACCAATAGCATATGCTATTTCTGTTGGTGTCCTACTGAGGCATATCGCCGTAGTAAATCTTTGCTCTTTCTTTTGGCCTTTGGGAAATACACTAATGCAGTGCCGTACAAAGTCTTTCCAGTCATGAAGACAGTCCACCCATTGAAAATCAGATTTATATAAGCCTCTCACTTGATGCCATGCCAAAATTTTAATTATGCCCCTTTCTTTATTATCTTATGTCGCAAGTATGTTTTAAACTATGATTTTTGCCTAGAAATTAAGTTCGGAGCCATGCAGGTACTGTATGAAAATGGGATATCAAGTTACATGAAGTTCCCAACTTGTCAGTGCAACAGAATAAAAATATTGTTTTTGCTTATGTGAAATGCAGCAGTTGAACTCTTGAAGAAGACACTTTAATCAGTTATGAAAAAGTGTCGTTTTTAAACAAGGTTAACTGGTGTGTTTACATCTTTGGAACTGGGCTTGATGATTGTTTACTGGTATAACGATAACACAAATGGCCGTACTCTTAAACGCGTACATAATCATATATGGTATAAGCCTACGCTTTTAAGCAACACGAACTTGTATTTTCTTCAATAATTAGTGAAAAAATTACTCCTATCTTAACATTTATGGCGCATTAACTTCTAAGACTCCTTGCACCACACAAGGATCAAAAACTTCGGTGTCTATTTGAACCATGTTAAACAAGTCTAACAAACAACAAATTTTTGTACGTAGTTTTCAAGAGTTGGAGTATGAGCCTGGATCAATTTCACATTCTTTTTTATTAATTAACTGACCATAATCAAAGTTCTAGCCTTCATACTTTGTATTGAAACATAGAGGTGACAATTGTATTTCAAGTCAGGTTCCCTCTGGGCAGACTCGTGACTCTATTGCCAGGCTTGAACAATTACAGAACCGACCACACCAACACTAGCTTCAAAAAACCATCTTAACCGGTCCTCAAGCACTTCACATCAAATCAAGAACAAAGTTCATATAACGTAAGCATATTTAAACCTAGACATACAAGTCAAAACTCAACTCAACTAATCCACGTCTAACAAAAAGACCTCTTTTTGCAGACATATAAGAATCAACTCACGGAACCTGTGCTTCAAAGATTGTCATATCAGGTCTTCACGTCAAAGATTGTCATATCAGGTCTTCACTTCACATCAAAGCCAAGTTTCACCTGATGACCTTAATACACTTAAAACTGGACACGTAAAGACATTCAATTACTTGACTTATAACTCAGCAAAAAATTCTCTATTTTGCAGATAAATAGTAGAGTATACGCTAACAAGTTTTATGGAATTATGGACATATTTTATCAACATTTATAATTTATAGCTCAAATGCAGCCACTAAAATACCTAAGAGGCTAAAACTTCAAACCACAGAATTCTTAGGATACTCGATGAAATTAAAAGCAAACACAACTTATTTTTACACGGAATACAGAAAGACAAAAAAAAAACAGTTCGACATAATAATGTTAGACCCTATCCAAAAAAGAATAGTCGGTCCTATCCAAACGGGTTCCCACCAATTGAAGCCACAGGACCCTGAGCTTGAATGTTCCTGCAAAATGAGTGATAAAATTTTAGCCATGTGGTCGATTGTACCAAACATATCAGATGTAAAAATAGCGCCAGATTATGTTCTCGCATTGGAAGGGATTGTGTGGTGCTTCTGAGTGTAAAATATGTGAGACACTTACGGTATCTGCATGCTTGGTGCTTGACCTGCCATATATACAAAGGCATCTGCAAAACCATGTTGCATTATTGCAGTAAGAACAGGTTCCAATAGAACAAAAGCTGATTTGGCTGCTGAGATCTTACCTTGTGTACCAGGAGCATATGGTATTGACGCACTGTCAGGAAACCAAGGTGTTGACACGCTATGATTTGGCAGAGCAGTGTGCACAGAGCTCATGTCTAAGAACTGCAGTTGAAGTTAAGACAGATGGCACTCAGTATATATGAATTTGAACTTGCGCGGATCTGTAGTTCGAAAATTATACACATAGAACTTACCATGTTGCTAGGATCAAGATCAGTATCACTTGGAAAATCGAACGGATTGCGAGATTTTGTATCAACTACACGTGACTGTGCTCCATGCTGAAGTGTTAAAAAAAGAAAATATAATAATAATGAGAAATGATTTACACTCCCACATAACAGCATGATACGCACATACATGTATTTTGCGTGTATGCGTGTGTGTGTAAGCTAAGGTTAGATCTCATCAGGCACATAATCAAGTTAAACTGTTAAAGCAACTTACCTGTACAGGTAGTTCACTTGAAGAGTCAAATGAATCAAAGGCATATGATGTTGTGCTAAGAAAAGGGGCGGATCTAGTATTCAAATCAGCTTGTTTCATGTTCAGATTCTGTAAATCCATACAATAAAGTCAATATATAGTTTATCTTATATATACCATTACTCTTAACCTAATAGTATTAGCTAAGTTAATACCTCTGATATTCCCCATCCAAAATATGGATCAGCAGCTTGTATTGGAATTTGTTCACCGCTCTCGAAGGTCGTAGTAGATTCTTCAAATGAGCTCCATGACTGCTAAAAAAATTACAGTCAAACAAACTATTTTCAACAAATATATAGCAAATATAACGATATAAATACCTGATTATTCTTTTCATTTACTGGCACCCCAATATCATGCACACCCCCTGGCCACACATGATTCAATGACGCAGGTCCACTAGCACTAAAATCTTGCTGAAATGACCAGTTGGAGCTTTTGTCTGGCAATGAAGTTTGGTCAAATTTCCCATGAAATAGGTTACTGGTAGAAGTTTCTGACACGGTAATTGAACTGTTGATGTTCTGACTAGGTTCTGCATGCCAAGGCATGTCAAAACTAGCCCATCCATCATTCTTCTGAGTAACAGTATCTGCTGATTTAGCATTCAAAATGTCAGCTGACTGCTGTTTGGGCAAAGCAGTAAATAAATCCACAGAAGGTTCAAAAGCTTTGAACTGCTGATTCACACTCAAAGTTGATGCTACAGAAGCTGAAGATGTAGCCGATGAGTCAAATAAATTAATGGATGTAGGAGGAGCGGTTGTGATCGATTGAGGTGCATATGGTGCGCTAAAAAGATCCAAACCATCAAACTTCCCAGATTCAACCGAAGGTGCAGGTGTAGTGGATTGAGTTTGATTTGGTGCATTAAAAAGGTCCAAACTATCAAACTTCTGAGGTTCAGCTGAAGGTGCGGATGCAGGTGTGGTCGATGGAGGTTGATTTGGTACATCAAATAGGTCCAAACCATTGAACTTTCCAGATCCTGAAGATTGTGATAAAGGTGCGGGTGCAGGTGTAGTGGATGGAGGTTGATTTGGAGCATCAAATAGGTCCAAACCATCGAACTTTCCAGATCCTGAAGATTGTGATAAAGGTGCGGGTGCAGGCGTGGAGGATCGAGTTTGATTTGGTGCACTAAATAGGTCCAAACCATCAAATTTTCCAGACCCTGATGACTGTGATAAGGAGGGAGGTGATTGGGTACCAGATCTAAACAGATCACCTCCATTAGTCACTGAATAATCTGAAGCTCGAGGATTAGACACCTCGTTTGCAAACCTGTCCTCTTGCACATGATCACTGAGACGACTTGTGCTCAGAAACCGGAACATTCCTCTGTCTGAGCCAGGTTTTTTTGTAAGTGCAGGAGCTTGTTTACCATAGCGACGTTCTTCGTATTGATAATCATATGGTGGACTCTGAGAGTAAGAATGATATGAACTAGCTCGTCTCGTATCATCCTCATTGTTTCTGTGGTTCTGAAATAATGATTGCCATAACTGAAAGTTAGTACTATAATTAACACATATCTGTTAGAACGTTGTATGGAACTACTAACTAGTTAAGCATACTACCAGTGTATCTCTAGGAGGTTTTCCGGATGCCTTTGATGAGAAAAATTTCTTATCCACGTAGACACTTTTTATGAAGTCTCGAACTTTATCCACATTGCTGTATGAGAAAGCATGAATAACAAATTCATTTTTGCATTTGATTTTCTTCCAACAATAAATGCAACCATGTAAAAGTGTATCACCTGTTATCTGGAAGTCTCTGCTCCCGTGGGTCCCAATCTTTAAGAAATGTTTCCCTTGCACGCTGAAGAAGTATATATATCCAGTGAGAAATAAACAAAGGTCTACACAGAAAAGTAATCTGGGAAAAGTCTATACCTGATTACCCCCTTCTTGAAGAGCTTCAACTTCTTGTGAAGTGAACTTGGACATC
Source organism: Chrysanthemum seticuspe (assembly GCA_019973895.1). Taxonomy (NCBI): domain Eukaryota; kingdom Viridiplantae; phylum Streptophyta; class Magnoliopsida; order Asterales; family Asteraceae; genus Chrysanthemum; species Chrysanthemum seticuspe. Next base: position 101,714,381 of record BPTQ01000007.1, read on the forward strand.
GATACCGACTTAACACGGTGAGTAAACTCACGGCTGCAACATTCAATAAGACAACAAGCGTTAAAAATCATATATGGACGTATCCATATTCATTTCTATTAATGAAAAACTGAATGTCGACAAGATTTGAATTTAATGGATGCTCGATCTTTCATCACATTCCCCTGATCCCCTGTTTCTAATCACCAAGATTCTTGAGCACTAAAGACTAACAATGCTGTTAGCAATACAAACTATGTGTCACTGCTAAAAGATTCGGCTCTTTCTATCATCATGGTAAGGAGATGCTTGTCAATTGCAAGCAGATAACGATCACGGCAGATATGATTGTATAAAAAGACAACCTTGAATAGGACTATAATTGGGTTGAAGGCAATGCCACATGCTTCACAAACTCACAGGACGTTAAATAAAGTACACACGTAGCAAAAATTTACATGCCTTCGGTTTAAAAAATCGAACAGAAATTGTTTAAAAATGAGGGAAGTGGCCTACCTTACCATTAGGATAATGGGTTTTCTTTAATGTGAAAGATAATAACAGATTCAAGAAAACAAATATCCTAAATGTAACTGCATATATGTACCAATGCCTGTCTTTTTATAGTTCCAGATTTTAGAATGATAAGTTCCAATCCTCCTAAAGCTGGATATCCTAAGTCCATATACCCACTAATTACATACTGTAATTAAACGACACATGACTTAGAGTCTTATCCATCATTAAAGTTTCTTTTCATTTCCTTCTTAATGCATTATAGGCTAATCCAAAAGGAGAATGTCGAAAAGTTTGGACACTGCTCTGGCCTCAGGGAGCTGTCCTGTGGAACAATTGCTTGCAAGAATCTCGTTCCACAAGATGGAGCCTAGCAGCTAATACCATGAATTTCACCAGATGGCCAATGTCTCTTCTCAAGATCCTTAAACGCATTGCCAATGTATAAAGCTTAATACGTTTGCTGGTTGTGTTTTTCTTGTGCTACAGTCTCTTTTTTGCATATGCTCAGGATAGTTATCTAGATTCTAGAAAGATAATAGATTTTGTTATGATGCACATAGCATACGGATTTTAGCTACACTTGTTTCCTGTATTTCACTATGTCTAGGCTTCTGACAATCCTTAGGCCCAATCGATGAAGCCCTTCTAGTTTCCTACCAAGTAAGCTTCATACGAACGTTGTTTGCTTCCATGTACAAATGATATGTAACAATGCAAGTGGGATGAATATCAGTATTTAGGAACAGAACAAATCTCAGTTACTCATTTGAGAATGTTACTGAGAAATCACACAAACATTTTACAAATACATTCATGTTTTATCCAGCATTCATATGCAAAGTAACAATTAAAAAAATGAACTTCCAGCGAGTTAAAAAGAAGAACTTACTGTATTCCACTACATGTCATGCAAACGAACGTCCAAAAATTTGTGCACACATATTGAGGCCCCTGAAATAAAGTTCAAAACACAGTCAAGGAACAGAGAGCGGCAATGGAAATCTCAGAGCCAAAATATAAGAATCGGCAATTACTATTCCGTAGAACTTTCTGTTGACCTAAAAGTAGTTTGTTCTACATAAATAATGAACAACGCGTCATGACGAGAATGCAAAGAGTTAATCTGTAAGAGAAAGATAAGAGCTTCATTGTAGCTATGAAGATATCCGATTGTGAATAAATGATTAAGTTATAGCAGATTACTTAAAAAAGCAGTTTTATGTTACAAAAACATATAACTATTTTAAGTTAGTACCTACTAAATCAGTTTAGATAAACTGTCAACAAGAGGAAAAAGTAACTTTATAAAACCCACCCATGTTTTCATATTCTATTCCCCCATTTCCAAAATAAAAATGATTACAACAAAACATCATTTTAATCATAAGATCCGTACATCAGTGTCTCTAAATAGATTCTTGTCAGTATATGTACACAAAACTGATTATTCAACCTTAAATTAATCAAAAAAGTAAAATAAAAACAATTACCAAGCTGTTGCAATTGATACATCTTCGATTAGGTGGAAGCTTCATTAAACCCCTAATAATTTTCTCATTTCTTTCCTCTTCTTTCCTGCTACTACTCATTCTTATTACTACTATTTATTTCCCCAAAAACTTTAAATAATTCAAAATCGAATCTAGGGTTTTCAAACAATAATAATAATCAGCAGCAACGTTATCCCCCAATATTTCCGTCAGCTCAAGACGACAAGAAGATTTATTATTAAGATTTTTAATTTAATTTAAAGGGTGTCAATTATTAGTATTTTGAGTGTCTATATATCCAACTATATTATTTAATATTTAATTTTAAATTTGGCCCGTTGTAGGACTGATTGATGCTCATTCTCCACTGTCAAAAGTTGTGCTACCTTTTACTTTTTATTTTTTTTCCTTGTTTATGTAAGTTTGGACTATTTACATCCCTCTAGTTTTACTATTTTTCGTTAAAAGCAACACACACTACAATTACCTTAAAGTCGTCAAAATGTGTTGTGCACTGCCGCTATAGCGGCGCCATCCAAGTTATAGCCGCACCACCAAAGCCTCATTATAAGCTCACCGCCATTGGCATGATACACGTTATCAGAAGCGAACCAGAATTATAAGTTATCAGGCGCATAATTTTTTTACTAACTATAAAGGAAATAAAAATGAACTAAAAAAAATGATTTTTTAAAATAAGTAGAAGAGATGTATTTTTTTGACATAGTAGTAGATTAAATAAAAAAATACATATATTTATGTGACATGAAATTTCATGAACGGGTTCATTGTAGAGAAATATGAATTTTTAGCGAAAATTTACACAAGGCAGCAAACATCTATCGGGATCTCTCTAGGTCCGCCCCTGCATGTTATGTGTTTTTTTTATTATTTTTATTTTCATTTTGAGTGTAAAAGTGATGTTAGTGGTTGTGTGTGTGTGTGTGTGTGTGTTATATGGATGTTATTGGGGAGGGTATTTTTTTGGTTGTGTTATAGGAATATTATATATGATAAAAGATGACGTAGTGGGGCCTATAACGCGCGCCTATGGCTCAGTACACCTAGCACTCTAATATTGAATCTCAAATATATCTGTAGTGGCGTTAAATGTTGTAACTACTCAAATACACTACGTAGCATAACACATTGTTATCCATATATGGTTGAAGTGCATATAAGATATAGAATTGCATATGGGAAAACTGTTTGTGTGTAGCATGATAGATGGAATGGAAATCAGGCATCGACTAGACAAATCAGTAAAAGGGAAATATATGCTGCTGGTTTTGATGATCAAAGCTCCCTCTATGACTTAATAGGTTCGAATGGATGGAAATGGCCTAATGAGTGGGTTGAGAAGTATGTATTTCTTCAAAATATGCATGTACCCACACTAATTGACAAACATGATACACTTGTTTGGACTACAAGTAAGGGAAAAAAGGTTAAGTTTTTCTACTAGTCAAAGGCTGGAAGGATATAAGAAGAAAATAAAGTTCATTGGGATAAATTAGTATGGTTCTCTAATGTATCCTAAGGCATACTTTCATCTTATGGCTGGCTGTGAGGAATAAATTAGTAACTCAAGATAGGTTGTTAAAGTGGTATCCAAATAAAACAATGAGTTGCTCCTTGCGTAAATCAGTACCATACTCACATGATCATATGTTTTTTCAGTGTTTATATGCAAAAAAGTGTGGTCAAAAGTGAAGACTAAAGCAAAGATAAACTCAAATGCAGTTACATAGGAGGGTCTAGTAAGTGAAATGAGCAGTTGCAAAAATCATAATAGCATTTGGAGTATTATCAAGAAGTTATGTTTAGCTACTACAATATACTTTATATGCCAAAAAAGAAATTGCAGACTTTTCAAGAATGAGGCAAGGAGTATGACTGTTTTACTCAGCACAATTTATGATGAAATCAGTGCAAAGTTGATGTCTCTTAAGACTAAGAAGTCTTGTTCTTGTAAAGCTTTTGTACTATATGGGAAGTTCAATTTGTGTAATGGGCTGGGAAGGGATGCTGGATTAGAAATCAGAGAAAAAATGAACAACTATATTGATCAGATTCAATGAACAAACGATAGTACATGAGATTAAATAACAGACTAAACCATAAATGCTAGACCGGCCTAAATGGCTATGGGCCAATGAGCCTTATTAAACTAACACTCCCTCTCAAACTCACAATGTTGCAGTGGTAAACATTGAGAGTTTGTCAAACATAAAATAAACTAAAACTAAACAGACCAAACTAAAACCAAAAAAAAAATAACACGCAACTCCGGAGCGTCTCAGAGCGCAAAACAGACCAAAGTCGATGCGAAACCAAATTCAGAGCAGAGCAACATAATTACGGAGATAAACGAGAACAGATTCAGGCAGAGTAGATTCATAAAGATGTAGACAGGCAGATGCAGAACAGATTCAGACAAACATGTGCAGACATAGCAAAACCAGACGGAAGCAGATGCAGAACCACGTGCAGATTCAGACAGGCAGATGCAGGCAGCTAGGTGCAGACATAGCATATTTAGGCAGAAAGATTCAGATAAAACCAGGTGATTCCAAATGCAAAACCACATATGAAACCAAAACACTCGAGACACATATGCTTAAACATACATATACTATGCAAAACCACAATAAAGTCGCATAACCACTTTCTTCTACAATATTCTTTCAATAACACAAACGAATAAGAGAATACCATTAAATGCCGATCCTCCCCAAAACCGATGCAAATACCAATAATAACACAAATCCTAATATCACAAACCATTAACCACCAAAACTCAAACATACTAAAAACCAAAACCAAAACTAATTTAATTGTGTAATTCAAACCAATTCAGAATCAATCACCATAAACAACTCGGAACTAAGAATATTAAAACCATAAATCTTGTCTCCAAATAAACTATAGCAGCTCCTAATCCCAAATGGAAAATCCCACAAAATAATAAAGAATCATGATGCAACACGCAGACAAATGAAACCGACCAAATTGTGTACTGAATTTCATCCACCCATTAATTCTTCACATATGTATTAACCAATCAACAGATCTAAGATTTCATTTGTGGACCCACTACAACCTTTCACACATGTATTAACCAATCAACACATCTAAGATGTCATTTGTGGAATTAATTCAACACCTACGGTAGGATATGAATAGCAAATGATTTAACAAACACCAAACTCCCCCCCCCCCCCCCCAACAAGAACCAATAATCAAACAAATTTTTTTTTCTTCATTTTCATGGCTTTTGATACCATGTAGAAATCAGAAGAAAAATGAACAATTATATTGATCAGATTCAATGAACAAACAATAGTACAAGAGATTAAATAATAGACTAAACCCTAAAGACTAGACGGACCTAAATGGCTATGAGCCAATCTTTTATATAATAAGAAAAAAATATTTTGTGATAATCAATTCTTCTATTAATCAATGAGAGAGCTTAATTTTAAAACTATGCTATTTTATTAATCAATAAAAATCAAAATTAGCTTTCATTTGGATAAACCATCTAAAATTTGTTCGGCAAAATAATTATGTATAAAAGCACATGAGTCGATTTTGTAAACAAAAAATTGAAAAAATGTAATTAGTAAAACTTTAATTATTGAATTTTCAATAAGTTATTTGGAGTTCGGTGCATACTTATCAGTTTCATGTTTTTAGAAACTTTACAAAATAAACAAATCCCATTTTAGATTTTATACCCCGTAGACTTTATATTATTTTAAAAAAGAAACAACAACAAGTATGTTGTTATATATAAATGTTATTATCACTATACATTAAATTCATGTATATGAACGAGGTTATAAATATTAAAATAAAAATGCGGGTTATTGTGGTATGTAAATGAATACACGAGATTGTACATATATGAATAACTCATGTTATTCTTCTTTATTAGTTAAGTAATGTCAGGAAAAGTATTTTTTTTTATGTTTTTACAATATGTGTTCAATAACGACTCATGTTATTCCTTTTTAATAAGTTTAACCCGTGCGCACACATGGTTGAAAATTAAATACGGCTAAAAAATTTAATTAACGGGAATATAAATTTCAAAATGTAAGCACGGGTTACTGTGATATGAATATAAATATACGAGATTTTACTTATAACAACGACTCATGTGATTCCTTTTAATAAGTTTAACCCGTGTGCACACGGGTTTAAAAATTAAATACGCTTAAAATTATTATTAACGGAAATATAAATATCAAAATGTAAGCACGAGTTAGTTTGATATGAACATAAATATACGAGATTGTACTTATAAGAACGACTCATGTAATTCATATTTAAAGTTTAAATAAAGATATCCGAAAAATCAGTTTTAAAAAACTTTGTCTTTTAATTTCATCTAGGGTCATTATATGTTATTAAACATGCATATTACGTATAACATGATATCAGTAGTTAAATTTAAACAACATCAACTTCAACACCATACCATTTAAACAAAGTCAAATATTCCATCCAACAAAAATCTATACAAAATATTAATCGATACTAGTAATATATAAAGAAAAAGTTTATGTAAAAACTCGTGTATAATTATTAGTACTTATATCAAAATTACATAACATTAAACAATGCCAAATTCTTATATGACTATATATTAAACTAAAATTATATGATAAATCTGATTAATTTGTAGACCTCGTGCGTGCAAAGGACGTATAACTAATATCTATTTCTATCTATTAAAAGAGGGTTTTGAGTGAGGTCATCATTTAATATGTGTCAATCTTCTATTAGCTAATGTAATTAAAAAATATTAATGCTGATGTAATAAATGTAAATTAGATTATTGTTTTGTTAAATTTCTATCTATTAAAAGAGGGTTTTGAGTGAGGTCATCATTTAATATGCGTCAATCTTCTATTAGCTAATGTAATTAAAAAATATTAATGCTGATGTAATAAATGTAAATTAGATTATTGTTTTGTTAAATTATAATAACAGAAACCCATTTAAAATTTATAACAAAAGCCCATCTAAAAATCTTCTTCAAAAAAAACACAGAGCGCAGTTTTTCACATAGAAAAATGAAACGTTTTTACAAGTTCCTATGCTGCTACTCCTTCTCCCAATAAACCCTAATCACTTCAAATTTTACTTTAAATCTGCAAATCTATTTCTCTTTTCTACACTCTTCATCCAGCTATTCATCTTCACTTTTAATTTCTGTTATGGATCCTAACAAGTTCACTTTAATTAATGAGATCGACAGCAAAAAGGATTCGTTAAAGATCAAGGTTAGGATAATTCGAATGTGGAAACAACCCTACACTACATATCTGATATTGATGGATGAGAAGGTATTTTATTTTTTATTTTCATTGTTTAGATAGATTTTGCCACATATCTAATTGTCCATTACTTATTTTAGGGTGAAAGAGTGTTTTGCCACAAGTGATTAGTAACCTATTGTTTGAGCCTTAGACTAATTGTCCATTAATTATTATAAGGTGAAAGAATTCATGCGGCTGTGAAGAAGCAGTTGATACCTACATTTGAGCCTCTTCTTGAACAAGGTTTGGCTGTCGTTATCACCAAGTTTGGTGTGGCTGAAAATGGCGGTCAATACCCAATCTTGAAACATCCTTTCAAGCTCAACTTCTACCGTCACACTACTGTAAAGAGGTGCCTTGATTTTCAAGGCTCACTCTATGGTTTTCGCTTTGTTCCGTTTCCTAATATCTTGAACAAAAAGGTTGATGCAACATAAGATGTTGGTAAGTACTGAACCTGCACCTTTATTCTTCTAATGAATGACATAGATATGCTTTTATATCTTCTTACTTTTGCAAATGTTATTGGCAACGTCGTTTCTTGTGGAAATCTTGATGTTTACAATAACCGTAACGGTAAAGAACAAAAGACGATGAATTTCGAGTTACAGGACTTCGAGTATGATGCTCTATCTCTATAACCTATGTTATTAAAATGTTACTTTTTGAACCAACTGAATTAAACTGAAGTATGATGCTCTATCTCTTTCAGTTTAGGTACACTTTCATTTGAACCAACGCCACTAACACACACACACACACACAAAAACTGAAGGATTTGAAATATCGTAATCGAAGGATTATGCAGTGCCAATTTTTAATTTCTCCATTTGTTAATAAGTAATTAACTGATTATTTTTCTTTTAACATTATTTATTAAGTATGTAAACATTTTGTTCAAGCTAATTATGAGTAATGGTCAAGGTTCATCACCTCAAAAATTACGTCAACTATCAAGCCAACCAATCATCACACTTCGTGATGACTTTCATAATAATGGCCAAGATTCATCAGCTATAAATTCAATTCAACTATCTAGCAAGACAATTTGCTCTATTCGTGATGATTTTCTCTTTAATGCCCAGAGAAGATATATTAATGAGATTAGTCAAGTTAAAAAGGTAACAAATATTTTCCTTAGTAAGCCAAAACCTTTTTAGTAGCTAAATGTGTGCCTAATAATTCTCCGAAACTTTGCAGGAAAGTGCATGTGTAGTGATGGGCACTGTTACATTCATTGAACACGAGTTTGATTCTTACCATCTTGAATGTATAAAGTGTGCCAAAAACAAAGTTCGTAAATCTCAGGTTGCTTATCTTGGAGACATCGATGTTACTGATGAGGATGGTGATACATTAATTTGTTGTAAGTGTAAAACTATCCAACCTGAATTTGTTCCAAGGTAAATTAACGCAATAACTATGTGTTTTTATGTTGTTATTTTATAAAAGTGTTATCTTTTACTCTCAAATCTAATACTACGAACTACTTTTAAATCAGGTTCAAAGTTACTATGAAGGTCGAAGATTGTACCGGGTGTGCTTCATTTGTTCTACTTGATTGAGACGTGACTAAGATGAGCGGTTCTACTAATGCACAAATTTGTGAAACACACCAAAAGGTTTTTCTTTGACCAGATTTATATAATTAAATAGATAATAACCATTTTATCATTTTATTGCTTTACTAAAACAGTCAAACTTTGTAAGCATAAATGTTGGGTTGTGATGATAATTTCTTTGCTGTCGATTTCTATCAGTTAATTGGCAAGAGGTTTCTTTTCAAAATTGAGATATCAGAGTACAACATTACAGCCGGGTGGAATGTGTATACAATATTGAGAATGTGCGATGATGACAGTATTATACAAGAAATGATCCAGAATGATGCTGTGAAGGTGGTTTTTTTACCATATCTAAGAATAAAATAATAATACATCAGTAATTTAACATTGTTTGGTTTTACTTAGGTTGTTGAAGCAGGTGTTGATGTCAAAACAATGAAGAATGATGAATCTAATCGAGATTGTCTTGACACAAAGGTTATACATTATAAAACATAACTCTTTTCAAGAATAGTGACATGTCTTTTATTCTTTATGAAGTTAATAATTTTGGTTTTTTTCAATACTTTGAAGGATGGTAATGGAGATTGGTTGCCTTCGAGTGACGTTGATCCAAACAATCCATCAAGTTGTGTGGGTAAACGTGAAAGAGAGGTGCTTGCTGCCGAGTCTTCAACAGATACAAAACTTATGAAACTTAAAATTGAAAATCCTTGATGAGATTTACACTATTGGATGTTGCTTGGTGTCTTCTATTTCTGTAGCGTTGGCATGTTTGTCATTTTGATTGTTATTTTGTTAAACTCGACTAAGAATTTATCTATTGTATGATGGCTAAGCTTCAAACATTGAGTTCTATATTTAGTTTTTGTTAAGGATGAAAATCCTTAATGACATCTTCTCTTAAAACTAAATATTTTGTACTAATTGAACTTCTAATTTGCCATTTTTTTTCAATGTTTCATATATATGTATTGTATTTATCTTTAATATCAGGTTAGTAAAGCTCGCGACATACATATACGCTACTACGAGTGTTGCTGGTAAAGAATGAGGAAGCATCTTTACAATGTTGCAAAGTGTTTTGGTTGTGATGACAACATTTATGACATGATTCCTTAAATATTTTCAGCTAAGGATTGAGGACTCCGGTTATCATCTTTTAAGCATTATCTTCTTGATACGATGTCTGTTATCTTCTAGCTTCAGGACATGACTTGAAACATTGTATATACCCTTTAATTTGGGTAATATAGATATCATACATGATTAGAGTCTTATATTCATTATCTATAGAAATAATCAGTTAAAACAAGATATATTTAGGCTGCCCGTGTGTTACACGGGTCTTAAACTAGTCACAATATACAATCATGGTCTATGGTTCTTGCATGCATCAAAATCTTCTAATTAGAAAATAAGTATGACGAAAATTATGGAGGGCTTGTGTTTCCATGGTACATGTGAGAAGTCTTCTAATTAAATTGTTGCAGATTCAAGTCTTGTTTAAGACATGTAAAATACGTTTATGGTGTATATATTGTGAGATAATTAGTTGTCGGGTTAAAAAAATGTGACGAAAATGATTGGAAATTAGGACACCAAACTATCCTTTTCAATGTTCTTAGGTCTTCTCTTGGTATACATGTAATGTTGGAAATATTTTACAAAACAAGTTAATCTTACAAATTTTGTCTTTGTCAAAGAAGGAAAATGATATGGAGGCCTAAAATATGTGACTAATTGTGTGACTAATAGGTGTGGCAATAAATTATTGGTTTGTGAAGAAGTGGGTCCTCCTGCTGTCTCCAATAAGATGCTGACACATATGTTTAGGCATACTATTAGGCATATGAGTTAGTCATCCCAATCAATGCTCGTCAAAGAAATCAAACCTAAAATAGACCATATGACCTGGTATTAAGAAACACGAGTAGCTTAAAGGGACCAAAACTTAGCCTAGAAGTGTTAAAATATTAGTCCAACAACTTGTAGATATAATTACTCTAAACTTAACAATCTTTCTATAATGTCCCATGAAGCCTTATTTGCCAACCACGCAATCTTATATAACCTGTCCTTTTGCATATTAATCTAGCCATAAGGTTAATGATCAAGGAGACTTTGAAAAGTTGTTGCTTGCCCTTTTCTACAACTTCATTATCAAGGTCGTTGGATATTAGTTTATACTAAAGGCAATTTTCTCTTGTTTAATTTATCTGACTTTTGAAATCAAAATTTAATATTATAAGCAAGTGACGAATAGTTACAAATGAACTTCCTGTGATTGGATACACTGTAATTACACTGTAATTAATTATATGATTTTAAATTTCTAAATTAAGCCGAAATTTAGAGTAATATTTTTAATAAGCATGTAAACAATTGTCAAAATGGACTTCTTCAAAAGGGTGTTTGGACTTGCTATAAGCGTGAATGGCCACACATGCTGTTCGTACAAAGAGAAATCCTTAACTTTGCGTTATGACATTCATTCGTGTACATTCACCAGGTGCAGCACAATGTACGTAGGAGTTCAAAAACGTTGAGGTTCTAGTATCTATTTTTTTTACCCGGCCACCTCTTTCTGGTTATGCCTGCAACAGAAATTATGTTAAGAGCATCTTCTGAATGAACAAAATAACACACCACACATAAATGGCCATCATTTATCATTAAAATGAGAACAAAAAAACATGACATTTGTGTTAAAAAGGATAGCTAGCATTGGTATTTACCAACACATGTACTTGATAAAATGATAGTCAATCAAATAAAGGTAATAAGATGGCTTTAAATGTTCTTTTCTCCACACAAGGAACAACAAGTCAGAAAAGAAAGTTTATCCAATTTGAACACATTATCGTTTTACTTCAGGTCAACAATAAACTGACACGCGCTAATGACCATACTTGGACAGCAAAATTTTATTCTTGCTACTGTTCGGCAGGATCAAAATATGTGGCCAGCTTGAACTAGCATTGATCATGTTCAGTATATCAATCAGCAGATAAAAACTAGTTATGAAACGGATATAAAACAACGGACAAAAAGCAGGTGTGTCACATTATCAATTGTAGAGGGGCACAGCCCTCCTCACCTCATAATGTACGTAGCAGTGCTACATATCTATGATCAAGAACAAATTAAGCTGAGACGACAAGCAACAAAAACCAAAATTTGGAGCAGAAATTCAATCTTACAGAGGAACAACTAGGCACTGATGCTTAAACAAATATGTTGCATGACTGATCATAAAAGGTGATTCTATCTTACACAGTAAAGGCATCTCATTGGTGTCAAAAGACCGTGCAATATACTGTAGTGAAAGTAGATATCATTCCAATGAATCATTATCTCTTTAACCACTGTCGTATACGCTATTGTTGTTTATATTGAAAAACATAATCAAATTGACACAAAAGATGTACATCAGATAATGGGTTCTTTCACCCCTTTCTATAAGCATTTTTTATGCTGTACTAACAAAGGTTAAGTGTTCTGTTCACACAAGTGGAAGAAAATAGTCAGAATACAAAGTCAAAGAGACAAACTTGGACATCTTGTCCAAGGAGTCAAGCAAAAGAAGGGCCTGCAGAAAGATGAAAAAGACGAGGCTCAAGTGCTCAACCTCTACCTCCAGCAGGAATAATCAACATGGTAAGAGAAATCGGTTTTCCACTCATTGAAATTTCTTGTCCACTCCCATTACTGGCATCATTGCCTCCTACGAGGTACGTATCTAAAATTTGCCAGGATATAGGAAGTTCTTAGGAATACAAAACACCTGTTGCCTGCTAAAGCTCCTTTGAGTGGAATTTTTGTTGAACGTTCATGACATGTTGGCCTAGTGAACCTAGAGGTTACATTGGGTAGCTACCCTCTATGCAGCTTTGTAACTCGAGAATTTACAATTATCAAGTCTCCTTTGCAATTCATTTCCACAATTAATATCATGGTGAGGTACCCAAAAAAAAGCTAGCCACTGTCAAAGGTGACTTGGCTCTAGCTTCAGTAACCCCTGGTACAAAAAAAGCAGCATCTCTTGCATCACCAGCCAGACTGCAAGATAATGAAGAACCAAATATCATTAACCCTACTTACTTTGATTAACCAATGCTTTTTGGAACGAAGTTACCTGCAGCTATAAAAAGGGCTTGCTCACTTGTTGGCTGAGAACTTCGATGTTGTTGAAAACTAATCACAACCTCGTCTCTATTAAGCAGAGAAAAAGGAGGCTAGCACATAGCGAAGTAAGGCAAGGCTGCATATGACGAAGCTGACAAGCTTGTGAAGCCAAGATACTTCGCCTAGTGCAATACTAAAATCAGTTGCTAACCATGTGATTGTCAAGAAAGAAGATGGCTCATGGTGAATGCACGGTGATTACACTGATATCAATAAGGCTTATCCAAAATATATGTATAGTCTGTCCGTAGTTGATAGGATGGTATAATCACCGACAAGTTTCCCTTCAAAATAGTTCTTAGATACTTACAAAGGCTACCACCAAATTCTCATAAACGCAAAAAATGAAGATAAAGCAGCCTTAGATACTGATCTCGCAGGATAGTTTGTTTTGCAAAAAAACTGTTTGGCTTGAAAAATAAAGGGGCTACATATCAAGCCTTGGTAGATAAAGATTTTAAAGATCATACCGGAAGAAACTTAGAGGTACACGTTAACGACATGGTTATTAAAAGCCATTTAGAAGAAAGCTTGCTCTCACAGACATTCCTAAACGCTAGCACGCTAAGGCACAACGGCATTGATCTCAACATTCCCAAATGCACCTTGGAGGTGGACAGAGGAAATTAAGTTTTTAGGCACATGGTGAGGCCCAGGGAATCAAAACCAACCCAAAGAAGATTAAGACTATTACAACAATCATTGGATGGTAGAAATTAAAAAAAAAAAAAAAATAGATATGGAGTTTGAATGGCAAGATAGTTACCTATAGATCCAAAGCTAGAAATTTATGACAAGATCACGACTTATGTTCAAGACGTTACCTAACGAACATAGTCTGCAGCTATAAAGACCAAAATAAGATTGAAGACAGAACATGCAAGATCCTATTAAGCATAAAACCAGAGATAACTAAAACATGCACCTATTCTGTAAACGTATGCATGAACCTACTAATTTCGGCATGAAATATTTACTATAGTAAATAAGAATGTTTTTATAAGGTTTTCTAATGAGAAAATCAATAGACAAGGGGTTTATGTGTAAGTATTAAACCTCATGTAAATAGGAATCTGAGTTAGATTCGGATTATGAGACCTATATACCTGGGACAAATCACTATAAATTAGATTTCCAATTAATTTGCTAACAACAACAGAAGAGAGTATATGCGTCTAAGATCGATATAGATATATTTCAGGTAACACATTCTCCTATGCTATAATTTTATATATTCATGCTTCATTGTTGTCTCTCCAAGTTAATTTGCCACCCACCATTATATTTTCTACACCACTGTTACTTCAACGCGCCAATTATATCCTAGCAGAAACATTATAATCGATCATTATACTTTGTTAGCTCTATAACTTCTATCAAAATTGGTTTAATATGTTGGTAACTAATGATCGTGCATCATGCATGTGCAAAGTAGGCAGCGCTTAGAGTTTTATGGTTGAGGTCCCCTTTTCATACGTTAAATTTAATTGATTCATGCTATTATTTGTTGAATTCCATTTTTTAACTCAATGAGTTTTTATGGTTATATTGATTTATAATAACAGCCACCATTAATGGTGGTCTTGTTTTTACATGTTGGCTAAGGAACTTGCTTTTGGCTCGAAGAATATTAATATATGTGATACAAGTAGGAAAAAAAAATTATTATGGAAAGGAAAATTTATAGGAGAAACAAATGTATGAAATTTGAGGAGATGTTTGGTAGGTCTGAATCATGAAAAATAAGAATGGAGGAGAGATGGAATTAGCATAGAAAAAGAATATGCCAAGAAAAGATTTATAGATTCTACTGTTCTAATAAGGAATCAAGCTGAGAAACTTTTTACATATACTTGATTCTCCTATTTGCTACGACTATAAAATGGACTCATCCTGGAATCACAAAGTGATAACAAAGTTATTTACTACCACGTTTAATTGTATTTAGTTAAGATAAAAAGTTATTTAAGTTAGGCAAACTTTACCAAACTTTTTTCGCAATAAAATTTGTTGAAGATTTTGTTTCTTTTTTTCTTCTAAACTTTTCAGAAGAAATTTTAACTATATGGTTATTAATGTGAAGTATCATTCTATATGAGTAGATAAAGTTATGTTAGCTAAATTTATTATTTGGAACTTACGTCTTATAAAAACTTTAAGAAAACCTGTTGAACAAAATTAAAAGTCAGTGAAATATAAAATTTGGTTTCGTTTGTTTGAATTGATGAATAATGAGAAGAATGATTCATTCATGAATGTAAATTGCAAAATGATTTGAATATCAACATGAGATTACCAAGAACTTTGTTGCAGATTTTGTATAGTGATTTTGTTGCTGTTTGCGTGTTCATTGTAATGTCTTCGGTAGAGGAAAGAAAAGTAACCCCTGATGAGGTGGAGAGGGTAAGGTTTTTTAAGTTCTATCTTGTTAATTCAAGTATATTTACAAAATAATTTTGTGTTGTAATTATAATTCAGGTAAAAAGTATGATAGAACAATGTCTATTCAATTACATGAATAAGAAGGAGGTCATAGATATTCTCTATCAGCAACAAAAGATTGAACCTGCCTTTACAAAGATTGGTATGAGATTCTTAACTGCAAGATAATTTTCGGGTTACTCATACAAGCAAGTACTACATGGAATATTTCTTACAATATAATATTTGTTAATGTAGTTTGGCAGACACTTGAAGAACAAAATCAAGATTTCTTCAAGGCATATTATCCGAGGTTAGTTCTGAAAGAGCAAATTATAAGGTTCAATAATCTTGTCAGACAACAAGCTGCAATAATGAATCAATTAAAGCATCGACATGAAGTTGTTTTTCCTCATGGACAATCTCATATACCACCAAGTAAGCTTTAATTCTTATCGTATTCAGTAGTAGTGTTATAAATGGTTGGGTAAATACTTACTTGCCATGTAAATATTGTAGTGCATCACATACCGCAACAAGTTTCAACAGTTCAACCATCAGGTGGCTTTGATAATGTTGGACAAATTACACACTCAATGCAACATGCTTATGACATGTCGGCTTATACTAGTTATCCGGTCAATATGGTGACGGCTCAAAACCCATATGATGAAATGTATCAAGGAACAGAGAATGAGATGATTCCGATCAGTAATGAATTTGTTTCATCATTTAACAACATGGATCAATATTCCCATCAGTTAAATAGAACACTTTCAGATGACTTTTCTCGTTTTGTATATGCTAATCAAGACAATTTAGTGGATTCTCATGTGACTTTAGTAGAAAACCAAGGTAATCAATCTGTTAACAATTTTTTGCCATAATTTCTTTAGTATGGAATATGTACCTTATCGCAAGTTTGACCTTGCTTTTCAGTAGAGAATCCGGGATCCGTACAACAGTCACAAACTCCAAGGTATTACCTAACGCTTCTCGATTTCCAATGAAGATTGATTAAGCAGCCATTAATTGTGGATCCAATCTACCTCTTATATTAATTTTGAGTTGTTATCGTGATTGCCATTCTTTGACTAATTATATGACACTATTCTTATGTCACTGCAGGTCCAACAACTTCTCGTACGATGCAAATGTTCGTAAATAGCGCCGTTATTTGTCTAACTCATTGGATTTCATATGTTAAACTTAGGATTTCGCTAAGCACATATAGTCCTACAGCTTATGTTTATTAAGTTAATACATGCTTGATCACTTGTGCATAAACCATAACCACATGCCCAAGTGATCAAACATGTCCTAACTTCTTAAATATCCAAAGGATTATTATATCTGTTATGTTGAATTTTTACGTTGTTTGCATTTGATTGTTTGAGCGTGTGTGCATTTCATATGTTTACACCATTTTTGTTTTGATTTTGTGAGTCGACATTACGTGGTTACCATGGTTGAACTAACAACCTGTATTATTCTTCCAATTTAATTGTCCTCAAAGATTAGTTTCATTTGAAACAAAACATGTCACGTTATCTTTCTATCGATTTTGACTATAAACATCAAATTCTTTTATTTTGATCAAAACTAGTAAATCCACATTGGTGTATCTTTTCTATTTACCAGGTTCATATAAATTATCAACAGCATTGACACATGTACATAACAGCTGCAAAGCTAGAAATTTATGACAATATCTAGACTTATGTTCAAGACCTAACCAAACGAACATAGTCTGCAGCTATAAAGACTGAAAGAAAATTGAAGACAGAACAAGATCCTTTTAAGCATAAAACCAGAGATAATTGAAAACATAACACCCTTATATCATAACAGTCACAAATATTAAACAATACAAACATATGTATGATCTAAGACAGACTTTACTCAGCCCTAAACAGTAAGACCATAACCACATAAAAATTATACCCCCAAAAACCATCAAATCCTAAAAGGCTGTGATAATTTTTTACAACTCAGATTTTTGAATTTTTAGGCCAAAATATGTTACCTTTCAACTTCAAGTTTGATACTTCATTAAATATGAAAGTCTTTAAGAAACTTTTCTGACCATATTAAAAATGTACTGCCAGTCTGTAACTAAAACAAAGTGTTAAAATAAAGTTTAGAAGATCAAATGAGTAAAAGTGATAGAAAATACATCTTCGCATTTGTAGACTGTCATATTCTCCCATCAAAATAGCCAAGAAAGCAAGCCCGAGATTAACCAAGTCTTCGTTTTTCTCGAAAAACATATCATGAATGAATAATACAGTAACAAAAAGCCCAATGAAGAGTTGGGTAGTCTCAGGACTTGCTCGCTTGAGTTACTAGTTCAACCATGATGAACCATAGTCATCATATGAAACAAACTTTGACCACTGAAATAGAAAACTGGCAATACGGTACAAAAGGACGATTTTGTTGTTATGAACAGATCTTCTATTGATACTTTTTTTTCTTTTCTTTTCATGATAGAATGCATGATGATACAACATTATAACATACACATATGTTACATCTCATAGGAATAAGCATTATA
This sequence comes from Chrysanthemum seticuspe, assembly GCA_019973895.1. Taxonomy (NCBI): domain Eukaryota; kingdom Viridiplantae; phylum Streptophyta; class Magnoliopsida; order Asterales; family Asteraceae; genus Chrysanthemum; species Chrysanthemum seticuspe. The sequence goes on from BPTQ01000007.1 coordinate 101,732,430, forward strand.
TAAAAGTTTAAGATAAACACAAACTTAATGTTTTCTGCACCTGCAGCTGTATTGTGTTGCTTTCTACTGTGATAACTTAAAGTCATTTGGTACATGTATTTATGTTACTGGTAACGGAAAGAGGAAATAAATGATGTGCTAACTTGTTTGAACTAATATGGTTTATCATGAAAGAGGAAATAAATGTACTGTGGTAGCTTAGCTGGTGCTCTGATATGAACTTGAGTGAAAGAGAGAACTATATACTTATGAATAAAAACAAACTAGTACAAGCTTTTTATCATTAGAGTGTTAGATGCAGTTTGTGTTATACCTGTATTATACATTCCGCAACGTCAGCTTGAACCGTATAACATTTCTATAAACAAATATTTAACGCTCTCCCCTGTATAACCCAAGGGATAGGTACACAGAACCCGCAGTATTACACTAAAAAAAAGAGAGAAATCCTGATACCACCAGTTATCCCAATAGTACGCGCAGCACCTATAACACAATGACTACATAGCGTCATAGCACCAAAAAAAAGCCGTAGCAGCGCCATAGCTACATTGCACCGTGCCCTCTTACGATTTAATGGTGAGTTGATTTGTTAGAATACAAATTAGCGTGATTAAATACGTGTATCTTAATAAACCTAAGAAAATTAGGATACCGTAAACTGCTTGCTTGAACTGAATTTACAATTTGCTAAAAATTAAAGAACTGATTTTCCAATTTTTTTTCGTAATGCACTTTCTTATAATTTCACAAATTTAAGAACTAAATAGCTAATATGATTTAGTTAACAGAGCAGCACCTGATCCGGATTAACACAAATACATAGCTAAAATGTTTCAACTTTCATGTCAAATCCAACATAAAAAAAATCAAAATTCCACTAGATCCTAGTTAAGAAGAAGACGGGGTTTCAGCATTGACCATGTTAACCATGCCAAATACATAAAATATGATTTTCTGATGCAACTTCGGATGCACCAATGGATTCTATGCGCAACAGCTTAAAATATGATGTCATCATGGGAGCCACAAGCGATAGAAGAATTTCTACTTCATCTTTTTACCAATCATGGTATCAAGTTTCCACGCTTCGTGTCAAGACCTTTGCGTCTCCGATAGCGGAAGTAGATAAACTGAATTAGAATCTAAGAAAATGTCAAGGATCAACAGGCTTAAGCGAAATGCTTCATGAATGTTATAGAACTTCATGACTGTTGCAGAAATGAATTGTTAGAAAAGAACCAAAAATCATATATATCAAGGAATGCTTCATGAATTTTATAGAACTTCTTGACTGTTGTAGAAATGAATTGTTAGAAAAGAACCAAAAATCATAATATCAAGGATACAAAAGAATCAAGCATCACGCATCCACTTGATTCCACAACCCATGGAAGGTTTGGTTTTATTTTTGACCACTGCATGCTGCTCACAAGTATGCTGTAAAATACAGAACACGTACATTCATAATAAACATCAGTTTCGTCTGCCTTCTAAAAAAAACATCAGCTTCGTCTAAAAAGAGCAAACATTTGAATTCCAAGTATCAGTCAGATAAGCTGTTGTTCTATTCATAATGAGGTGAACCATTTTTTTTTATCAATTAATGTTTGAGGCGAACCATTTAAGTATCAATCAGATAAGACATTTTTCGAACGTGCAGGATTCAAGTATTTGTTTCATACACCTTATGAACAGATTAAACACACAAATACTTTTACTTTATTCCATAAAGCAAACAAATGAGAAGAACACTTGCCTTGCTACATAAGTAGAGTTTCCCATAAGAGCAAAGATAAACATTAGTGGATTCAGACCCTGCACGTTTTGTTGACAAACACAAATGAAGAACTAGTTAAGATATGTAAACACACAATTGTTATATGCATGTCTTTTATTGGTAGGGAATTTATTGTAAGCCCGGCCATTAGCCATCTAAAATAGAAAACCTCTGAACACAGACGATACGGGTCTGCATAGTTGTGTTTGCCGGTGTGGGTTAAATATGTAACCATTTAAGGTTATAGTGTTTGTTTTTCCACTTTTTTATTCGATAGGAATTAGAAAACTATTTCATAAGACAATTTTCAGGGTTTTCCAAAGGCAGATATGTGGCCTATGATCCTACCAAAACAATAATAAACCGAAAGAAGATGAAGGAATTCATGCAAACCTGAACATTTCCCCTTCTGAACTGCAAAAATTGAGAAAAAAAATCCAAAAACAGAGATGTTAATAAAGCATCAAGTAGACTACTAATGATAAAATCAATTACGAGTATAAATGTTGTCACAAGCGGACATAAATAAAACAAAATGAGCTGGTACATACACAAATGATATATGTATCAGTTATATTTGTGTTTGTGCGTATCCTTACATTTAGAAAAATTTGTGGAAGACGTCCACCCATGTAGATAGCGGCCATTCCCCAACCAAGGTAGGTTCCGATCCCACTACTATCGGTGCCTTGACTACCCTCCGTTAAACTACCAGTTACCTGCAATAAACCCACATGGTCAAATTGTCATATTTTTATTCACTGAGGTCAACGGACATCAACAAGCTCTAGTTGGATAATAACAAGTGTACAATAACTTTTAGTTTTGACTAATTGTAACAAGCTCATTACAATAGGACGTTCGAAGTGCCAACAAGTCAGCCAAACAATTTTATTAATCAATTGCATATGCGAATTTGAAGAACGATGTAAGTTACCAAAACAGAATTGATGCACCACAATCAAGTAAAATGAATAAAGATGTTGTTTCTTACCTGTAAAAGCTTTCGTCCCACTTGCATGACAATCCCATTATGTGGTGTTGCTGAATTTAGATTGAGGTAACTGTCTCTTTCAAGTTTAAAATTGTACGTGCAGAGAAAAATTGTCGCAGTAAAAACCTGAATCACAGGAGAGTAAATTTATCACGTCATCAGTAAAGACCAAAGTTTTCAACTTAATGGTTTTACTTCCGAAAAGTGTGCATTTGGTTGTATGTTATGCCTAAAATGTAACAGAAACTGCATATAGCTTTACCACGCATAACAAATTCTTGGTTTGTGAAGCAGGCGGTGAACGTCCAGTTACATCTCCACCAAGTAAGGGTTCTTCAACAGTTTCCCTATGGCTACTTCTTTGGGAGTGGAAGTAATTCAGAGTGGGAGTATGACTTCTCGATAAAGATCTAGCAGAACTGCACCAAGAAAGATAATTAAAAATATAAATAAGGTATCTGCATCATTTCCCATTATTCAAGCTTGCAGCTTGACAAAATTTTATAATGAAACTGGCGGTAAAATTATTAAAGGGACGAACAAACCTGTAGTATACTCTTTCAGGGGAAGAATTATCATCAGCCGATGGAATTTGCAGACTTTGACTGATTTTCGATAAAATAGGAACCGTTGACTCTTCTGGAATTGTATCATGACTGTCTTTTCTTTTATTGTCTACAGACTCGATCTGTATAAATTGAGGAGTTTAATATATAGAGCTATCAGAATTACATGCTCCAAAAGTCAAGACTATAGCATAGTTTATAAATTTGAAGTGTAAGCAATATACAGATATATAAAGGAAAATTATTACCTTGTGGGATTGTCTCTTAGATGAACCATGAGCGAAGTAACCATAATACAATGCTTGGATGGTAAGAGTTAACGTAGTAATCAAGTACAGCTACAAGTCAGCCATTTAAAACATGAATATAGAAACTTTTGGTGCAATTGAAACTCACAATAATTGAAACAAAAATAAGAACATTTTATGAATTATAAGCTTACCACTGCCATGTAATACTGTGTCGGAAGCTGCAGAGCAAGAAGACATCAGATGAGTTAGAATATAGCAATTAACCGCAGTTTACACAACAAACATGAATGATAAGATATCATTAAGAAAAAAAGGGCTCCAAAGATTCAATCCACTACATATACTTTTCCGGATAGATCATCTGATCTATTGGAACTTTGACTGTAAACCTTTTAGTTATAAAGATTCATGTTACCTCAGTTATAATACACAATTCAGGAGATGGCATAGATATTAAGGAGTAAATGTGAGAAAAGTTTAGCATAGTGTGAAAAAGCGATAAAAAAACTAACCGTAGCTGGTTCTAGCATACAACCAAGAACGTTCAGAACATCTCTGCCAAATAAAAAAAGAGTAAATAAGAAAATTTGAAAAAGAGTAAATAAGAAGAAAAAAAAAATACCGGGACACTTATCATGGTTACTTTATTTTAAGAAGCAAACTCGCAATGAAAATTAAATGTTTCACGTTGTGTTTCTTAAGTTTAGGAATAATACTAAAGACTGGCTACCCTCTGATTACTTTAAAGACCGATTTCATAGGAGGTCGCTCCATAATGTCAACAGGCTTCTTACGATACCAAAAATATAAGTAGTATGTAATTTCAATCAAGCTCAAAACTTTATGCACTCTATATAGACTGTATGCCAGAACTAATGTTCATATCCCTCTTAAAGCACCTAGTTCCCGGTTAACAATCACTATGCTTAGGTAAATACAAACTTGACACTAAAAACGACTAAAATATTCAACTCCATCCATTTGCTGTGAATCATGGAGATTACATCATACATGTTAAGAATTGCTAATTGGCTATCCATGTCAAATTGTAACAGCACGACATAATAAATTACCAAGTGCACATTTAACACACTGTTATGAATTATAAAAGTATTACCCAATTATCCATGTCAAAAGGAAGCCGATAGCAAGTCCTTCAGAAGACTTCTCTTTGTAATTCGTAATGAGTTGGGGTACCTCTGCAACACCCCAACTAAAAACACTAAGCAATCCCAATATCAACGAAACCAAATCCTTCCTGGTACATAGACAATATTTCATATGACTCCTTGCCCATTCCGAGCAATGTCGATCTGCACGGCATACTGGCATATTACTTTTGTAGAGTCCCATTGCGTCCAAGTAACTCTACCTATCCAAAATTGTATGAAACAACAAATTAGTAATTGCTCAAAATTGTATAAAAGAATGCTTGGGATTATGTTTGCAAAACACTGTTTTCTGATATTTGTGCTTTGCAAACGTAATACTAATAAGATAATCTCCTCTAAAACGCAATCCTAAACCCCTCCAAACTAATTGTTTATCTTTGTACTAAAATCAAAACTTTATTCATAACATGTGCGCAATTAAAACTTTCTGAAAAGATTGCAAGTAGTAATATTGTATTAATACTTAATCAACAATTACCGAGTTATCTTGACCCAATGCTCTGGCTCGCAGATTCTTTAAAATATCACCACACCTAGAAAAACACAAAACTTAATTAAATATATTGACTATTGTTTTTCTTATAGGCAAACTCTCACACAACACAACAATCTCACTTTCATCATTCGCAAGGCTTGAACCCAAAACCTCTAATATTATTAATTTAAGGGATTGTCTAACAATACAATAAAACATCAAAGGAAACACAAACAAAACAATCCGTATGCATGTAAAACACCTTCAAAGTACAATTTATAAATAAAAATCAATTACATTCTACATGCAGTCAACAAATCATACAAACAAACAAACCCCGATATTTACGTGGGAAAAAAATATTATTCAAACTAGGAAAACTACAAATAAAGAACCTGGAATGGAATGAATCGTGTTTTATGATATAAACAACAAATTAATATAGTAAACCAATGCAAATAGTTTTTATGCATGTATCAAATTAATGGCATTAAGAAAAGCATACGTTAGATGTTGCTGGTTGTGTTTGATACGATGATTGGCTAAATTGTTGGTGATATAAAGAGGTGTTTTTGTAGGTTTAAATGGGTTTTAAGGCGGTAGCTAGCTCTCGCTTTATATCAACAAACAACAAACGCCACATGCCGAGAGTGGCGCTAGGGCGACCCCACAACAAAAATATTATGGGCTTTCTTGATCCAACAAAACAAAACAAAACTAGTAGTATATATTTTATTCTCCACCCGTATAACTCTACAAACTGAATATTCCAAAAACAATACAATTATGCATGTTGCTTTTTTATCTATAGTGTACCTTTTTACATTGTTTTTGTTTAGTAGTGTGGCGACAAATGTAACTTCTACCACATTTGTGGAATTTTTGTCATTTACGCCTTTGTTTTTATGAGAGTTAATACACACTTCGTTTTGTAACTTGTATAAAAAGTACACGTTGAGTCTTAAATTCAAAATAAATATGCTCAAGGTTTTTACTGTTTATTTTTTGCATCACTTAAGGTCTCTTTGACTACCAGTCGTTAGTCAATATTTGTTAATTTTCTACCATAATTTATGTCGTTGTACATTGACTTGTCTCATTTTCTATATTAATCTTTTATCATAATTTTCATCTTCACTGATCATCCCTAGACTTTTCTCAAAAGATTTCTTCTCCAGAATCTTAAATCTATAAAAATGGTTTGTTGTTGGTGTGATAGGCAGGCAATCATCCGCACTTCATGGACAGAGAACAACCCAAGGCATCGATTTATTCTTGTCCTCAACCCATTTTAAGATTATTTATGTTTTAGTGTTATTAACAAAGTATACAATAACAATGGTGGTTGTTATTTTACTTTAATAGCTTGTCATTATCTGTTGAGGTTATGATACATGATATATACAAATAATAACATGTAGACATCACAGAGTACACAACGGAAGACATAGAACATAATAGTAATTAACTAACTGAAAATAAACGCGTAACATACCTCTTGCAATTTGGTTAGATCTCTTGAACAAAGAAGATGAAGTGGTTTAAAGAGTTGTCATTTACCGTTTTACAACTCAAACCAATTGGTGTAAGAATAATGTCTTACCACCACAGTTTTCTACACACGAATTAACCACGAATCAAAGCGATTGCTAGATCTAACACAAGCCCTTGTTTTATGAAAAAACAAAATCAAAACACCCTTGGTGAGGGGATTCTGCCGAACAAAGCAAAAGAGGGAGAGAGGAAGATCTAGGGTTAATTCAATGCAAAAAAGTTAACCTTAAACCTTTAACCTAGACCTTGTATATATAGTGGTAGAATAACTTGTAGAAAAAGTTACGGTTTGGACTTGGGGAAGCCCCATTTGGCCGACCACCTTAGAGGAAGAAAAGGGGAACCCGAATCTTTTCCATTTTTAAGTTATTCACCATATATTCTCTCCTTTTTACATTTAACGGTCGTTAGTCATTTTCGTTAAATACTTAACGATCGTTAGTCGGGTTTTGTGTAATAATTAATCGTAATCATTAACATTAATTATAACTTTAATTCTCATTCGCTAATGTGTGCAATCCCGTGGTCACGAGTTTGAATCCAGACATGCACGGTTTTATAAATATATACATATTCCAACAGCTCCCACTTGGATATATCTACAAAACGTGTAATGACATTGGTTAGCGTCTAGCAACACGCCAATGCCCCCGGTACAACTCGTGTATGGTTTTCTGGAGAAAAACCGCTTTGATGATTCATCATCATATTCATCCTTTTGTTTCTAATACCATGTTAATAAGAATATGGATCTCACTCATTTCTTAGAATAGAGGGTACCCACTATGTGATCGAGCCAAGTTGTCCTGTACTGAGGGAAGCTAAGTCTTTACCTTTTCTTTTCTCAATAGGAGGTGTGGTGCCGTTGCGTTGGACCTACCCTTTATGCAGCATCGGTTGAACTGGCCCGCTATTGGTGGGCTTATTAGATAGAGCTGGATGGCATTCGTTTTATATGATTGATCAAGATTACCAATTCTTCTAAACATATTCCAGAAAACCTTGGGCATGGCCATGCAAACATCTTGACAACCCTACGAGGGGCCCAACAGTATTATACTTCAAAATAAATTTGAAGGAAACAAATCCCATTTTGACTACAAGCAGAATTCATAAATTTTGCAACACTTCTGAAAACAACCCTTATAACTACCAGTTACGTATAGCGTTAGATTGCTTCACAAAAATGCACTACATCCATGACAGTTCTCTGGTATCTCAAGTCAGAGGATAAATATTCATGATGTACTTAATGACTAAGATCCATAAAGTACCATCATGTGGGTGGGATAAGTCCTATACTCAATCCATTGAATATCATCTGAAATTAGTCATGCTACGCATCAATATACTTTCAAGTATATTCTAACTAATACTCAGATTTGTCTTAATTCAATATCATTCTCATGTTATTGATCGACAACGGACTATTTAGAATAACTTAAATATTCAAGGATTTAAACATGCAAATACAGGACACAATATTATAAATGAAATTAAACGTATAAAGTACTTTAATTCATTATAAATAATAATTGTTTAACATCCTTTATCCAAATACTAAATAGATCAATGCATGATAATTCTTAGTTAATGAATTTTGCCTCAAGTCATGATAATCATACTTGTTGACAGGGCATAATTTCAACTAACTTTGATCTATAGGAATTTTGAGAATACTTATTTCAAGAATTCAATAAGTGAATTTCTTGTATGTGTTTACACATATCTTGATATTGTCATATCATTCCATAAGGTGCATGACAACCTGAACCACCTTTTATGACAATCATCTTTCAAAACTTTAAAGTTTAAAGTATTCTTTATTCTTTAATGTATAATGCAACTATGCTCTTAGTTGAGCATAACTAGTCAACATGATCATCATCAAGGATACCATGACTAGAATTGAGTGTCATCTCAATTATACTAGCATCATTGTGTACAACCAACAATATGCTCTTTAAACATCCGTAAACTTTGAACAGTTATAGTGTAATGTTGGTGCCTACCAAAACTCAAGTTTGTTGGCAATGACAATTATGAAATAATTGCCATATTTTCATCCATAGAATCTAGGAGCATCTCCAGACTGTGGAATGTGATTCTAAATCCAAACATATTCATTTTAAAATATTTATTACACTAACAACTTTTAATGTTGTCAAATCATCTTGTAATCAAGCATGACACAACAATCTTACAACATGATGTACATGATGAATCTTCAAGTTAGACTTTAAGATCTCATTATATATCTATCATGTTCTATTAGACTCATTTATTTACCGCATATGTTTATAGTAATAAACATATATTCCAAGGTTGTATGTCTTATTTCCAAATCTTACAAACGAAGTTTCATTTCCAACTAAAACTTAATTTAGGTGGAATGTAGTTGCCCATACAACATATAAGATTTAAGAAAATAAAAATAATACTCCCACTAGCTTTCAGGAATACTTATGAGCTATCTTATTTTAATTATTAAATCAAACATGGATTTAATATTAAACATAAGAATCATCTCCTAGATGCATGCATATATCCATTCATGGATTCTTGCAGTCTGTACATATTCAAAGATTATTTGAATTCATAAAAACTCCTTTGCATTACTTATCGTCCTCGCAAAAGTAATTCTAGAACAAAGAGTTTTGATATTCATTGTCAAAATTTCATATCAATGAAACTAAGTATGACAATTATAATCTTTATACTTCTATTTAATGTATCTAGGAAAGAATATTCAATCATAGTTAATTGCTTAAGTATGATTAATATTATTATCACTAGACATACATTAGATACGTGTACAATATTGTCCATATGATTTCTACACAAAAATTTAAACCACTAGGGTTTTCATCCTTTGAAGAAAATCATCTTCATTTAGATAAACCAAGTATCTAAAATTGATTATCTTTATGGACAACATCTCAACATTCATAGTATGATTGATTTACCACAATTCAACATTTGGTAAATTCATCATCATGATTAACAGGCTTACCATGATCTTGTAACTCATAATCCTCAACATATTAAATATATGAGATATCCTTACGGATCTATGAATGACAATTCCATCATATTGAGGTATATCATTTACATGTTTAGCCTCATCATGATATTTGCTAGTGCATTTTAGAAGATTATGTATTTTGTAATTTAGTCTTTCAAGATCTAAACAAAACTCCCACTTGTCTTTTATAATTTAAAGATCAACTTTAAATAGTTTAGTAAGTAGAGAAACAATATATCGTTCTCTTTTGGGATCTTACAAAAAGCATTGACAGTTCCTGACATTAGTTTGTTACAACCCACTTTACAAGTAGTTTAACAAATTCAGAACTTCATTATAAGACTTAATGTGATTCATCATATTCCATAAACAAATGGTGTCTTATTAATCTTCTAGGTTGGAGTCTTATTGAGTATATTCAATCTATACTCAATCTACTAACCTTGATAACTTTTGGAAGAAACTATAGTTATCTTGAATCAAACAATGCCAATAGATTTTGATTCTTCTAACTGAACATACCATAAAACTATGGTATTTCCATATAATTAATATTGTAAGAAAATCTAACAATATTTAAGATAACCATATACTCTTTGGCTTACCTATTTACCAACAAAGTAAAACTTAATGGTACAATAGAATTACCAAGTCAATTGCATGTATTATAACACAAGTATTCTTGACCAAGACAAAAGACATATCAGTTATAATCCCACTATACATTATAAGTCATTGATCAACTCATTGACTTCATGCATATGTCTTAAAACATAGCAAGTTAACGTCTTACTTTATATTGTAAGTCTTGTATTAAAAGACTTCATGTTTGTGACTTTACAAAGAAATCATAAATATGTATAATTAAAGCAATTATGAACACCACCTCGGGTTTCAATTAATAATTTCAAGTTAATATTTACTACATATATTTAAGTCATTCAACGAATACATAAATACTTAAAATCAAAGTAGTATTAGATTACTTCATTTAATTATGTCATTCCATGAAATGTTCAACGTAAGAAACTGCAAAATCATCCATGCTCGTTCTCACGACACGTGGATATTTTACCTTGAGCTACAATCTAGTTCACTTTCTCACGTAATGTAAATTGTAATTACAAGTGTTTCTTAAATATTGAATGACATAAATATTTAAATTAGTCTTTGTTATCATCTTGACACATGTTCTTAATAGGGCAATCATACACATTTAAATGTATAATCCCTATTAGAACGTAACTCTTTTACCTAGCGATCAAGAGAATCCATTTAAATCATATTTATATGTGTTGTACCTGGCACACAATAAAGATTTCTCCCACTTGTGCATGGAACAACATCATGTAGCAGATAAACAACACGACAAACGTTTGTTTATTTGCTTAATATGATTTGTGTCATAGATATAACAAGCAGATGTAGGACTATATTGATTAGTAAGGAAACACACATGACTCTCCTTAAAAACATAAGTGCCTACAATTGGAAAGTAATTGTCTTTTGAAGATAATCTGGGTTACTACACAGGAAATAAGGCTTGTAGCTCCCACTGAATTAGAAATCAATAAAACAACTTCTTTTTCAGTAATGCAACACAAATGCTCCCACTGAATTTGACAACATTGTAAGTGTTTTGTTAATACAAATAAACCGTAAAAACATTTATTAATATTTAGCGATCTCTTTGTGTTTTGTTGATAACATATATAATGTTATCATAAGTAAAACTATAAGGATACATGTTATTTTTGTAAAGCATTTACATATAGTCATTAATACAAATTGTTGTAATAATTCATTTATTGTAATAGTTTATTAGGATGGGTAAAAACCACAACCCATGACCCATACCCATGGAGCATATCCATAACCCATGGAGTTAACCCATACCCATTTGACTAGATGCATTGCATCTATTAGATACATTGTATCTACTTAGATACCCATGGTTCAAACCATAACCCATGACCCATGGCCCATAACCAAAAACCCATGGGCAAAGAGGAGCGTCTCACGGATCTCTGGAGTTATACTAGACGGATCCCTCAAGCAAGGGATCCGTTGGATCCGTGTAACAGTGGCAAGAATTTGCCTATAAATAGAGAGCCATTTCTTCATTTTTACTCACCCCTCTTCTTACAAATTCTCTCATATATTCTTACACTCTTCTAACAAAAGATCACTTGATCTAGAGAGTTGTTCTTCTTTCTTCTATTGTGATTCTCATATAGGTCATTCTCTAAGGCGAGATCACGAGCATTCTACAAGTCATCCAAGCAAGGGGTCCTTGATTGATTTGTTCCTCCACAAGATTTTTGTAGCAAAGATCTTGTATTTCATATTTCACATATTTGTTGTGTTATAGTAGTGTTGGTTTGGTCCTCCGTGTTACGGACTCGGTATTTAGCTTTGTACCGGAAAAAGGTGTAAGCAACTTTGTGAAGGCTTCTCCGCCAAGTTGAAGGAGTTTGTTAACATAGTGCTTGAACTCTCGAGTAGGTGACTCGGGGAGTGGAGTAGGGCAAGGAAGGTGTCCTTGTAGCCTAACCACTATAAATAGGTTGTGTCATTTCTATCCTTTACTTTACTTACTTTACTTGCATTACTCATAGATCTATACTATCTCCTCATTCATACGATTTCACATAACATCGAATCTAAATTTTTTTGAAACTAACTTAAAATCGGCAAAACTATTCAACCCCCTTCTAGTTTTCCACAATTGGCATCGAGAGCTAAGTTTATAAAAGTTTTAAAGTAAACCGTATTTTAAAAACTTTTCGATCACTATGGGTTCTGAAAATTACAAGGAAGGGCAATCCATGCAACGACCTCCACTACTTGAAACTAATGGTTTTATATATTGGAAAAATAGAAACGTATGTGAAGTCTAAAGATATTGATCTTTGGTACATCATTGTTGAAGGCGATTTTGAAGCCACTGCAAAAGATGAAAATGGAAATTTAGTTAACATACCTCATGATAAACTCACCGATGATATTAATAAGAAGCTTTCCAAAAATAGTGAAGCTAAAATGGTTTTATATAATGCATTACCCAAAAAGGAATTCGAAAGATTCTCCATGCTTAAAACTTCAAAAGAAATTTGGAACTCTTTAGTTGTAATTCATCAAGGTAATCAACAAGTGAAAAACAATAAAATAGGTTTATTTGTTCAACAATATGAACAACTTTCAATATCGAATGAGGAAACTATAGATCATTCTTTTGCTAACTTTAATACTATAATTACATCTTTACAAGCACTTGATGAATCTTTCTCTAGTCGTAATCATGTTAGGAAATATCTAAGGGAACTTCCATCCAAGTGGAGATCTAAGGTGACGGCAATCGAAGAATCAAAAGACTTGACAATCCTCACCCTTGATGAACTCATAGGCAATTTAAAGGTCTATGAGCTTGTCCTTGCTAAAGATTCCGAAGCCTCAAAAGTGAAAGAGAAGCAAAAATCTCTCGCCCTTAAAGCCAAGAAGGTCTCAAGCGATGAAGAGAACTCCTCTTCGAATAGTGATGACGAGGAGTATGCCATGGCGGTAAGGGACTTCAAAAAGTTCTTTAGAAGAAAGGGAAGATACGTCAAACAACCATATGACGACAAGAAAGGATTCCGGAAAAGAAAAGAGGACGAGAAGGCAAGGGATGATCGCGCTTGCTTTAAATGTGGGGACCCAAACCACTTTATTAGTAAGTGTCCCAAACGTGATGATCAAAAAGCATTCGTGAGCGGTTCGTGGGGAATGAGCGAGGAGGAGGACGAAGAAATTTGTCTCATGGCAAATGACGAGGTATGTCACGAATACTATAGTAGGTCATCATTAGATGATGACTCATTGCATAATGAATATGATAAACTTTGCAAAATTAGTTTAAAATTAATCAACAAAAACAAGTTTTTGAAAAACTAAAACCAACGTTTAGAAAAGGAAGTCATAGAGTTAAAGGCAAAATTAAAATGTCTAGAAAAGGGGAAGATAGCAAGTCGCGAATGTGAACTTTGCGTTCAACTTCAAACACTAGTTGATCATCTAGACTCCAAGATTGCTAGAATGAACACTAATGCCCTAGATATGATATTGGATAGTGTTAAAACAGGAAACAACAAAAAAGGTTTAGGTTTTCAGCAACTTGATGCGTCAACTAGTGAAAACAAAGAAACACAATTCGTAAAAGCAATAGAAAAACAAACCACTGTAGTCATGGATCCCACAAAAAGGGAACCGACTAGTGTACAGCCAGGGATCCGTGGGTCTGCTGAAGCAAACAGTGGTAATAATATAGCTTCCTCATCTAGAACTGATTTTGTTATTGTTAATAAGAAGAAACCAACCCATGTTACCATTAGACAACCACCTCCAAGACATAATCAAAGTTTTACAAGAAACAAAGGTCCATCATTTTCAAAACCGAACACATCTAGGAGACCTAATAATGTTTATCCGAGAAGTAACCATCAAATGGGATGGAATCCAAATATGCAAAATGGCTTTCCATTTCAAAACTTTGCACCATGGAATGCATACTCACCTTATCCATATATGTCTAACATGAATGGAATGTTTAACACTAATGGACCCATGAACAAATGGGGACCAAAATTTTGAGTTAATTGTTTTCTTAGGTGTGCTTAAAGGTCGACCTAGATCCGGATGAGTGGATCAAGGATAACGGGTGCACGAGGCACATGACCAGCAATAAATATTTATTCTCCATATATGAATCCTTCAATGGAGGAAATGTGGTATTTGGAAATAGCAAAAGCAAAATCATCGGTAAAGGTACGATTTCTAACAAATCTCTAACCATTAACAATGTGTGTCACGTAGAAAACCTAAACTTTAACCTCTTAAGTATAGGACAAATATGTGATAAAAAGTGCAACGTACTTTTTAACGAAACTGGTAGTAAGATATTAAAAAACGGTATCACTATAGGTAGAGGAATTAGGAAACATGGAGTCTATGTCATTAAAATTGGTAATGAACCTAAAGACAAACTTTGTCTTACTTCTATGGATGATACTTCGACCTTATGGCATCGAAGATTGGGTCATGCCAATATGCGACTTCTTCAATCGCTATCATCCAAAGACCTAGTAAGAGATCTACCAAAATTAAAATATGAACATCACTTTTGTGATGCTTATAATATAGGAAAACAAGTCTATGCTAGTCACAAAGCTAAAAACATGGTCTCTACAACCAAGTGTCTAGAGTTACTACACATGGATTTATTTGGTCCATCCGCTATCCAAAGTTATGGAGGCAACTACTACACTTTGGTTATAGTGGATGATTAGTCTAGGTACACCTGGACTAAATTTTTAAAGAACAAAACTGAAATGTTCAATTACTTTGAAGTATTAAGTAAGAAAATCCAAAGACAATTAGAAAGTCCTATAGTGTCTATTAGAATGGATCATGGTAGGGAATTCGATAATGAAGTGCAATTTGGAGCATTTTGTGACGCTAATGGTATTACTCACAACTTCTCGGCTCCTCGCACTCCACAATTGAATGGGGTAGTTGAAAGAAAGAATAGAACCCTACAAGAAATGAGTCGCACCATGCTAAATGAGCAATCCATACCTCAAAAGTTTTGGTGCAATGTCGTTGATACTTCAACGTACATACTTAATCGAGTCTTAATTAAACCATTTTTAGGTAAAACTCCATACGAGTTACTTCGAGGCAAAAAGCCTACGTTAGATCACTTTAGAGTCTTTGGTAGCAAATGTTTTCTACTTAACACTAAAGATTACCTTACAAAATTTGATCCTAAATCAACCGAAGGTATCTTTTTAGGTTACTCTCCTAATAGCAAAGCTTACGTCATATTAAATAAAGAAACAATGAAGGTTGAAGATTCATTAAACGTAAAATTTGATGAGAGTCCACCCAAACCTACTCTACCTCTTGTCGATGACGAGATTGTCGAGAGTGAAGCTATTGTAATAAAGAAAAAGACAAACGAAGAAGAAGAAACTTTAAATGATGAAATCATAAATATTAAAGAGTCCAAAGATCACCCCGTAGATAAGGTCATAGGAAAGTTAAACGATAGAACCTTAAGGTCTCAAGTCCAAAACCAAAGTAGCCTATTTTGTTTTGTCTCAACCATAGAACCTAAGAATACACAAGAAGCCATAAAAGATGAAAGTTGGGTAATGGCTATGCAAGAAGAGTTAAATCAATTTGTTTCTAACGATGTTTGGACACTCGTCCCTCCACCTAGTAATCAAACCATAATAGGAACCAAATGGGTATATAAAAACAAGTTAGATGCAAACGGTGTAGTGTCTAGAAACAAAGCTAGACTTGTTGCCCAAGGGTATAATCAACAAGAAGGAATAGACTTTGATGAGACCTATGCCCCCTTGGCTAGATTATAGTCTATAAGAATACTTCTTGCTTTTGATTGTGCTAATGATCTTAAGCTTTATCAAATGGATGTCAAAAGTGCTTTTCTAAATGGTTTTATTAATGAAGAAGTATATGTAGCTCAACCTCCGGGCATCATCGATTTTGAAAAACCTAAACATGTGTATAAGTTAAAGAAAGCTCTTTACGGTCTTAAACAAGCTCCAAAAGCTTGGTATGATAGACTCAAGTCGTTCTTAATAAAAAACAACTACACCATGGGGTTAGTTGATAACACACTTTTTACTAAGAAAAGAGAGTCACATATACTCATTGTTCAAATATATGTAGATGATATTATATTAGGATCTACTTGTCAAGACATATGTGATGATTTCTCTAAAATCATGCATGACGAGTTCGAGATGAGTATGATGGGAGAACTTAGTTTCTTTCTTGGTCTACAAATCAAACAAGTAGAAGATGGTATCTTCTTTAATCAATCTAAATACATAAAAGAGATGTTAAAGAAATTCGGTTTAGAAGAATCAAAACCCATAAGAACACCAATGTCATCCGAAACTAAACTCACAAAAGTTGAAGACGGCGAATCCGTTGATAACACAAAATACCGTTGCATGATTGGTAGTCTTCTCTACCTCACGGCTAGTCGGTCGAATATCATGTTTAGTGTTTGTCTATGTGCTAGGTTTCAAGAAGATCCTAAAACATCACATCTAGAAGCCGTCAAAAGGATATTTAGATACATTAAGGGTACGACTCAATTAGATTGTGGTATCCTAAGGGTACGGGGGTAGAAACAATTGTATATGCAGATTCTGACCATGCAGGTGATTATGTTGACCGAAAAAGTACAAGTGGGGTATGTACTTTTATGGGATGTTGTTTAACATCTTGGTTCTCAAAGAAGCAAACGGCATTGGCCATATCTACAACCGAAGCCGAATATGTCTCCGCCGGCAAAGCATGCCAACAAGCACTATGGATGAAACAAGCGTTAGTTGACTACGACATTCACCTAAGTGACATAGCAATTCTATGTGACAACAAAGGTGCCATCGACTTAAGCAAGAATCCGGTATTGCACTCTCGCACCAAGCATATAGAGATTCGTCATCACTTCTTAAGAGACAATGTTCAAAAGGGGAACATCTCTATTGAGAAGGTAGCATCCGAAGACAACATAGCCGACGTCCTCACCAAACCGTTGAAACGGGAACAATTCAACCTCCTTCGTCTTGGTCTTTGTCTCATGGAACAATCGTCGTAATTAGTTTTTAAACTCTACAAGGTATGTAAACACTAGCCTTCTTCTTTCTGAGTCTAGGATCTTGATGCAGGTTTTACTGACCAGGTCTTAATATTTATAGTGTCTCGCTATACCTATGGTCTACCCTAGTGCACTAACGGGCAGTGTAGACGGTCGCGTGTAATGTAGTAAATGGTAAAGCTGAGGTCGTCCCAAGAGCTATGTGTGTTGGATTATTACTAAGTCTAATTGTCGCAAAATAATAATGGTTTTGATAGGGATTTAATTAATTAAACTACTAATGCAGAATAAAATAAAGCAGATAAATGGGTAAAGGGAAATCAATAGAGGAATAGTGGTGCTAACCTAGTCAATCCTCCTAGCAAGTTATGTCTACGTCTACCTACTTCCAATTACTTCAGGTGGGGTCAAATTCGAGAGGACAACATTTGGTCAATTTGCCCTAACCTATCAGCAAAGATGCCACCACAGGAGAAATAAGGCGCACCGTCATAAGTCCTGTTGTTCCTGGTCCCCTAAGCCAAGTCATTAAGTACCGCTACATGCTAGATTCAAAATAGTGAGTGCCTGGCCGTTAGGAAATTAGACACTACACCCCCCAATTCTTAAGTTCATCCAAACGATAGGTGATCAGTTGGTCAAATCGCACAAGTAGAAAGGGTCGTCAATTGGTCATACACCCTTCCCGTCTCAGTCCGCTCACCTAGGGTCAGTTGGTCATATCTCCTAGGCAATTGGCCTCTACCGCCATTCAAAACTACCGAACCAGGGGTGACTACCAATGAACTATGCATGCATACACTTAGAAATAATTGTACGGAAGTAAAGGTAAACGCAAACAAAACAATTAAGGAATCATAACTAGGCTAGCACCAAAGGGTGCTTAGCCGCTCATATTAATCATCCAAATCAATTCAATATTCAAAGGTACAAAATACATGAATTGAAAGTAAAAGAAATATAAAACGCTAAAGCTTATCGTAATGGAGTGACTTCTCTCTTGGAAACAGCTCCGTATGCTCCCCTAGACCTGCCTTGAGCTTTTCCCCACGTTCTCATAGTGTTGTGTGTGGAATGGGATGATTAGAAATGCTAGAATTCGTGGGGTATTTATAGGCCAGGTCTGGGTTACGACGTAACCAATATAGGAGTTACGCCGTAACCTTCTATTTCTTCGTAAATGCACTAGATCTGCTAGTTACGGCGTAACCTTATTAGTGGTTACGCCGTAGTCTTCAATAAACTTGGTTACGTCGTAAGTGATGCAGTAGTTACGGCGTAAGTATCAGCGGCGTGGAACCTCTTTTGACCTAATGGAGTTACGTCGTAACCTTTGGGAAGAGTTACGCGGTAAGCTCTTGATAAGTTGGTATTCTGGGTCACGCAATAGTTACGGCGTACTGTGAGATAGGAGTTACGCCGTAACTTCTTCAAAATAGGCATACTGTGATAAATCTTTAGTAATGTTTCCATTTCCGCGTTTCTGTAGCTCCAATGCTCGTAATTTACCTGAAAGTGGAAAACAATGGAAAACAAGCGTAAATCCATATAAATGATATAAATAACGAGCATTATCGGGGGAAATTGACACTTAATATTCAGGACTATTTGATGTTATCAAATATCCCCCCCACTTAAACTCTACTTGCCCTCAAGTAGACCATGTTAGATAGATTCCTAAAAAGATATATCCCAAAACCTTGAAAATTTGAGTTTATAAATCCCTTATGCTAGAATAAAATAAAGCCGAACACCTCATAAAAGGGGAACAAACACTTATATCTCTCAACAATTCTAAGTGTCAATTTCGGGGTGATCACTCAATCGCACAGTCATAACATGTATTCTATCATAAGCTTGGCGGTTACACAAATCTCCACCACTAGAGTTAAGGGATAAACAATTCTCGAAGGCAATATGGGCAGACACGACAAAGGTTAAGGGGTGACTCGTCATTACTAACATGTCACGGCGAAGTGGACAAAATCAATGATACATGACCAAATCCATGGCCAAGACACCAAAGATTGCTCGCTGCATCACCTAGACACTCTTCATGACTAAAGGGTAGGATAAGACATGGGATATATAATTGGTGTAAAATGAAAAAAACAAGCAGGTAGTCTAAATCTATAACCAAGTCATCACCACTTACCGTCTGCCCAAAGTTCAAGCTTAGAAGTCTAGAAACCGGATCATGAAATGCAAGGTAGTTGTGTAATTAGAGGACGTCGTGATGGGCACACTACCTTTTCTTCTTCTGTTGGCATAACTTCCAACTCCAATCTTCAAATGTGACCGAGGTGGCCTCCTCGATACTAATCAATAAAGCTCATACTACAGTGCTTATAACATCGCACTTAACAATATCATAACTCAATCAACTTTTTTTCAACATAACATCATAACATAACATCCCCCCACTTGAGATGAACAATGGGAATTCAGGGGGTCTTCAATGATCTTCATAAATGTTGTCGATGAAAGCGTGATTTCCAAACCTTTCCAATCGAACCTTGAACTTAGGCAAATGATGACTTACCAATCACAAATAAAGACTACAGGGTAGGCTAAGGTGTATAGGTGTAACGAAACAATATATTGGGTTGACCAAATGAAAGGAATGGCTCAGAAGGGTGTATCTAGGGGTATCTTGCACTATAGGTGAGTGCAACAAAAGGGTTTCACATGGGGGTCGAGAAGTCGAGGTGACTAATCGATAGACTCACAATGGTAGGCTGTTTGGGTGATAATCCTATAATATTGCCTTCTAAAACTGAAAAGTCCAAATACATCAAGCTAACTCAACATACCTCGTTTATGGTCTCGAAATGATGCAAAGGCCAAGTTCTAAAGTTTACAAGCTACCGGCACACTCATAATTTGGTGGATTTGAGGTAAAATATTAGAAATGGATAAGGCTAATCTCACCATGTAATGTCATGGGTTGTATGTGCTCGGCTAAGGTCTAATCTAGTTAGGTTAGGAAAAACATGTCAAAATTTTAAAAAATGGCATAATTTTTCAAAATAAACTAGAAAAATGAGGGCGAAATAAAGTTCAAGAGATAATTCTATTCCCGTCCCCCCACTTGAATTGTAAAAAGTCCCTTTTGTACTAGGCATTAAAATAAAGGTGAAGAGAAAGATAGAATTAGAGCGAGAACTTCCCTGAAATTTTCTCCAAAAAGAAGAAGGCCCACGAAAAAGAACCGTGCCTTCGTTTAAGCGTCATGAACAAACTTCAATCCCTGAAATCACAATACCGACAAGCATAATTCTAAAAATAAGAAAAAGAAAAACAAACCTAACTCACTTTCGTAGGAATCATGGTTGCATTTAGCGTATGCAACAAGTCTTTTAAACCACTTGGTGTCCCAAGTGGACGAGTGAATTCTCGTGAGGGTTTACAGGGAACACACCCACAAAGTTCAATTAAAAACTAATACAAGGTTACTGTGTTTTAAAATGAAAGAATTAAAGCAGAGGAAAGTTACGTCGTAACTACTATGAGGGAGTTACGCCGTAACTGGCAAAACCTGGTATGAGCTGTCAAGCGAGTAGTTACGGTGTAACCACTGAGATGGTATTACGCCGCAATTGGTAATACGTCAAGAATTCTGCTGCTAAAATGTTGGTTACGGCGTAATCACCAAGATGAGCTACGCCGTAACTCTGTTCAGATCAGCAACTGCAACAACAATTAGTTCCTCGTTTCCTGCAAAAATGGTTAGAAAACACAAAACCCAACAGAAAGGAAATAAAAAAAAAGAAAGGGATAATTCGGGTTGTCTCCCGAAAGAGCACTTTTCTTTATTTACGAGTTTTTAAGTTAGACTCAGAGCCGCGGGGCTTCTATGGGGGCTTTTGGGCTTGCCCTACTTCTTCAATATCATTCATCAAATTATGCCTCATCCATGCAACATTCGAGGCAGTTCGGAGGTATTCAATGGTTTCGATTTTTCAGACTTTACAAAATTTCTCTTCCGATCCCAGGTGGTAACGAGTAAATTCATATTTTTCGACAATAATTGGAGGTGGTCTTTTGTAGGGAATCCCCAGGAGTTTGCAGCTCTTTTGTTCGTAAGCTTCATCATCGGGATCAGTGAACTCCTCATTTCCTTGTAACTCAAGGTAATCTAGGATCCCTTCAATATCATTGCTATCAGAAGCTGTGTCCTTGAACCATTCTTCATCGAGCAGATTCTCCACTAAAACGCGCTTGCATTCTTCTTTATCATTACAAACCAACTCTTTGTCATTGTCAACTGTTATTTCACTCGTGTTGTTGAGACTTTTGTTGTTTGAATTTTCTCGATCCATGTATTCCTTCCAAATCTTCTCTTTGGTTATTGTGTCCACATGTCCATACTTAATCTTCACCCAACTATCGAATCCTAGGTTGTCCAGCCAAGGCAAACTTGTTCTCTCCTCATCATTGGTCGAGGACCAAAAGAATTCATCTTTTCCTATTCTTCCAGAGCTGCTTCCCCTGTTACACATGTCATCATACGGGTTGCATGACGCCCAAAAAATTTTCCCAGGAGATTTTACTCTTTCACACCAGTGACTGCGTAATTTCTTGTTGTCAGTTTCACTTAAATGCTTATCCGTGCAGTATATATCATCATTAGCCTCTTCCTTTTTCTGAATGTGCTCTTCGTAATCAATTTTTAGCTTCTTAAGAAGATTTGGATCGATCCTGACATCCCCAAATTGAATTGCGTACCAATCTTTAAAGGCTAAGTCACCGAATTTTATACAATGTCTTTCACGCTCATGAGGGCATGTCCATTCTTCCTTTCTTTCATTGTCTCCGCCATTGCAATACTCGTGGAAGGGGCTGCATGTAGGCCATGCTCTTGTGGTCTCCTCATCGGTTATGATGACACGAGCACACCAGTGAGTTATAAGTGCCTCTTCTTCATCTTCAAGGGAGAGTATTTCGAGTCTTTCATCATCAGTGTAAGCAGTCCATAAAAACTTGTTATTCTTGATTCTCTCTTTGTCAGTACCTCCATCACAAGTTTTGTTTCTAGGATCACATGAAGCCCATAGGTCAAATGAGTCCCCCTTAGTTACTGGTATGGCCTTGCACCAGTGATATCTTCTTTTTGATGGTGATAAAGGAAATAGGTTAATATCTTGGGACCAATCACCAATATTCAGAGTCTCTGATTCACATATATCAAGGAAGCTGTCTGCCTATGTATCCCAGTTACGCCGTAACTGAGATTCTCGGTTATGGCGTAATTCGTTAGAGTGGATTTCCTCAGTATTCTTCACAACCCCGTTGTCGCTGTCAAACACATAGTTACGCCGTAACTCATTAGGCATGTTACGGCTTAACTCAGATCTGTCGACGAAATCATCCCCTAAATCCATATCATTGACCTGAACCTTTGAGTTATCATCAGAAAAAATTACCTTACATACCATAGCTGGTTTAGATCCTTCAGGTTTATTGTTATTCCTCCTTACTTTTTCACTGAGCTTCATCACCATGGATTCTAGGTTTTTCAGAGTTGAGTCGTGCTTGGAAAGGTTTCTGTCAGTGTTTTCCTGGAATTCCTTCAACCACTCATCTTGCTCCTTTTGTCTTTGGGCTGAATTTTCCAGGAACTTATTAATTGTTTCTTCAAGACTGGGCTTTCTTTCTCAATAAGGCCCACGGTTGTAATTTCCACGATAACCATTACTATTTTGATTATCTCCGTAAAATGGTCGATTTTCTCCATACTTAGCTTCTTCAATATTCTCTTCGTCCACATGAGGACAATTTTTCGTAAGATGTCCTCCTCCACAGATTTCACAACCTACTTGGATGGCATGAACGGTTTCTCTGACTTTCAGCATATCTCGACTGAGATTTTCAATTTTACTAGCTATTGCTGCAATTCCATCAAAACTTCCGCCTTGGTTTCTTTTACTCCCACCGTCATGCCATTTTTGAGAGTGGTCCGCCATTTTTTGAATGGCTTCAATTGCAGTGGTAGGAGTCATGTTTGGGATAGGTCCTTGATAGTCCAGCATTTGCCTTGTAGTTACGTTTATTCCTTTGTAGAAAATATTGACCTTCTGCTGGTTATTCAGATCATTGGTAGGACATTTATAAAGAAGATCGTTGTATCTGTCCCAAGCTTGATACAGAGTTTCGTTGTCTTCTTGTTTGAAATTATGGTTCTCCAAAAGCTGGTTAGAAATCTTTGATGGCGGGCAATATCTTTGAATAAAGTGTTTCTTTAGTAGCGTCCAAGTGTTAACTGTCCCGGTGGGCAACATTTCGATCCATCTTCTGGCTGCTCCAGTAAGAGTCATTGGGAATACCCTAAGCATAACAGCATCATGAGACACGCCCGGAATGTTGAAGAGGCTAGCGATGTATAGGACATTTTCAACGTGCTCATATGCGTCTTCGTTCCTGTTTCCAGAAAAAGGGTTAGCGCGAAGCTCCCTCATAAATTGGTTTTTAATTTCGAAACGAACATCCGCTCCGATTGCCGGTCTTACGAGACCCGGCCCTTGTTCTGCTCTTGTCAATGCCAAGTATTCCTCAAGAGTGAGGTCATCGATGTTAACAACTTCCATGGTACCTGAAAACTTGAAATATGATCGTGAGAAAAGTTTAAAAACAAAATGAAAGACTTAATATCAATCCTAATATAACTCCCCGGCAGCGGCGCCAAAAACTTGATGCAGGTTTTACTAACCAGGTCTTAATATTTATAGTGTCTCGCTATACCTATGGTCTACCCTAGTGCACTAACGGACAGTGTACCCGGTCGCGTGTAGTGTAGTAAATGATAAAGCCGAGGTCGTCCCAAGAGCTATGTGTGTTGGATTATTACTAAGTCTAATTGTCACAGAATAATAATGGTTTTGATGGGGATTTAATTAATTAAACTACTAATGCAGAATAAAATAAAGCAGATAAATGGGTAAAGGGAAATCAATTGAGGAATAGTGGTACTAACCTAGTCAATCCTCCTAGCTAGTTATGTCTACGTCTACCTACTTCCAATTACTTCAGGTGGGGTCAAATTCGAGAGGACAACATTTGGTCAATTCGCCCTAACCTATCAGCAAAGATGCCACCATAGGAGAAATCAGGCGCACCGTCATAAGTCCTGTTGTTCCTGGTCCCCTAAGCCAAGTCATTAAGTACCGCTACATGCTAAATTCAAAATAGTGAGTGCCCGACCGTTAGGAACTTAGACACTACACCCCCCAATTCTTAAGTTCATCCAAACGATAGGTGATCAGTTGGTCATATCTCCTAGGCAATTGGCCTCTACCGCCATTCAAAACTACCGAACCAAGGGTGACTACCAATGAACTATGCATGCATACACTTAGAAATAATTGTATGGAAGTAAAGGTAAACGCAAACAAAATAATTAAGGAATCATAACTAGGCAAGCACCAAAGGGTGCTTAGCCGCTCATATTAATCATGCAAATCAATTCAATATTCAAAGGTACGAAATACATGAATTGAAAGTAAAAGAAATATAAAACGCTAAAGCTTATCGTAATGGAGTGTGTAACATATTGGATTTCATAAACACACTAAACCACAAGATCAAATAGACGTATAATTTAGATGGTTTAGAGAGAGAAAGTGGTATATTCTAGAAAGAGAAACTCATGGAAGTTAGATTCCAAATGAACATCCAACCCTCTCCCTTGTAGGGAGAGGGCTATTTAAACAAACTACAACGCCCTCCTACGGGCAGTGGATCAGGCATACAATGGGTAAAGACCCGTCCTTCCTCCACGGTGTTGCACTAGACTAAACTATACTAATAACTGAATAACAACTAACATAATAAACGATATGTCTACGAGCTAACTTAAGCTAGATTACACATGGGGTGGCCGATGCTTCACAATATAATTTCCAATTCCTAACAATCTCCCCCTAAGGGAGGTCACCCCATGAATTACATTATGAATCCTAGCATTCAATTTAATCTTTAATCTTGAGCTCGTAGACATCAAATCATCAAGATATTCAAACTTGGTGCTTCCGTGGTGAATTCATCATTGTCCAACTACAAAGTATGTTTGGTGGAGGTTATAGAGCTGATCCACATTGATGACCTTTGAGCATTAATAGAGATCATCAGCCATAGTTAATCTCAGCATCACCCATTGTTGTGTTGCCAGCATATGATGCTGTGACATTTGGACCGACATGCTCACATTCTTGATCATGATATATTCTCATCAGATTAGCGGAAGCTTTCGTTGATTCATGATATTGGCAGCAACGTAGCAGAAGCATGGAGTGAAAATATCAGAGTCATTGATGCACTAATCATGATTTCTTTAGAATGAATGTGTTGTGTGAGCATGTGGCTATGGATTGACCGCTTCATTCTGATCAGCTGCAAACGTCGGGCGTTCTTGCATACAACAGTTAGCAATAAAGCGCACGAAAGTGTCTTTGATCACTTTCGTTGAATTGAGGTATACGGCCCACGGTTCCCCGTTGATCAGTACAAGTACTGCCTGTGATCAGGTATAATTCCGAAGAATTTCCTTGACAGGGTTTCGCAGCTGTTCTAGCTGTTCTCAAACCTGAACGTCTCAAAGAAGACAACACGGATTGAGTGAATCAGCGAATTGAGATTCACTGATTGATGAAAAGAGATTTGAAAAACAATCGTGTATTGCTCAATGGAAATTGTTTTTGCAATACAACGAAGGTTTTAATTGAAATCAATTATCAATCATAAACACCTTTTATTTTGAAATATTTGTACACAGTCGATGTGCTAAAGAAAAGAGTTTTTAAGCACAACGACCGGTGTTTTCAAAGGTATCTGTCAATCCATAACCTGAACCAGGATTGATTCAAAAGATTGAATCACCCTATTGTTTCTGTTCAGTTGTCACATGGTTGATCTATTGAATAGATCTCACATGCCACCCACCAGGAGCTTGTTTGATGTTGGCTCCAGAAGGCTTTCCATCTTCATTGTGAATATGTTTGCATATCACTCAGATGTTCTGGCAATACCACAAGGATAATGCGTAGGACTCATAATATATAATATCTCTTTCCACATTGTGTGAAACAGAGAGTCTTCATTGAAAGTGTCCTAATGAGATTTATAGATGATCTCGTGGCTCTAGACTCAATTGTGCATATTTGGATCCTATTTCGGAGACTAGGGAGAGGGTCTCCTTCTTCAATATCAACAATCTCTAAGAGAAAGTCGATAGATAATGTCGGTTCCTAGTGAGAATGAAACAAGTCCTTTTAAGAGGAACTTGAGTGGTTTGGGAAGTTGAAGTGTAGTGCGTCACTGGGTCCATGACGTCTTGTCTTCAATACTGATGATACCCTGGTAACCACCAGTAGCATATGAATTGAACCCGGTATCTGCCCTAAGGTTGAATAATTGGAGGGCTATTTATTTTCACCCTTTTCTCATTCAATTCTTTTTCATTCTTCAACCCCTTTGTTAGGAATTAGAAATTCCAGGTATTAAAGACTCGGTCACCTCAAGTATATGTAATCGTTAGAAAGCTCGTAGTCGTAGTTATTTTAAGTTAAGTAGTATTTAGTTAAGTAACACCGTGGAGGACGGACGGGTCTTTACCCACTGTATGCCTGATCCACAGCCCGATGTGTGGCGATTTGTGTAAGACTATAAATACTCTCTACCTCCCAAGGTAGAGAGTTGGAGCTCATAATAATATCTTTCACTTTCTCTCACTAAGTTCCCTAAACCTCTAACTTTCTCTCTCTAGAATTCCATTTATATGCCACTTTGTGTTATGGTTTGATGTGTATGTGAAATCTTATATCCAACAATTGGTATCAAGAGCCATGGTTTGATCATATCTTGCACATCTTTGGATTTCTAGTGGTTTTTAGGTGGTTTTTGAGTTTGAAAAAGTTTAGTGGTTTTTGCATCATTTGGTTGATTTCTTGTGTTAAAGTTTGGATTTTGTTAGTACTTTTATGTTTAGAATCATCACAAGTGTGTAGGTTTTCATTTGGTAAGCTTAAATCATCTTGGTTGGGTTGTTTTTGGATTGAAAAGTGATGTTTATGTGGTTTTTTCTTGCTAGCGACTTAACTCACGGATTACTTTCTTCGTAGCGACTTGCTTTACAAATTTCTAGCGAGTTACTGTTTTAGACCTAGCGACTTAGATCTAGCGATTTACAGTACAAGTAGTGGACTCTCCACTACGGGTAGCGACTTGGTGGTAGCGACTTGGTCTGTAGCGAGTTGCTCTTTAGCGACTTGTATCCTTAGCGACTTGAGTAGCGAATTGCTGCCAAAATTTTGCTAGCGACTTGAGGCTTAGCGAGTTACTACTTAGCGACTTGCATTTGTCTAGCGACTTGGGACTCTAGCGACTTAGTGGTGTAGCGAATTAAGTGTTAGCGACTTGGTGCATTATCTTCTAGCGACTTGGGTGATTGTTTACGGTTTTCTCTTGATTTAGTAAAATCCCGTGAAAGAATCTATTTCTCGGTTTAATCATAGAGTTATAAAATCCCGTATTATCTGTTAACATGTCTACCAACGTTCCTACTATCATCTCCACTGTTGCAGAGGATGTTCAAGCAGCTGGGTCAGATACTCGTCCACCCATGCTTGACAGAACTGACTACGATTCTTGGGCTCAACGAATCAGATTGTACTGCCTTGGAAAGGAAAATGGTGTCAACATTCTCAAATCCATTGATGAAGGACCATATCGAGTTGAGACGACTAGAGACATACTTGATACTAATGAAGATGGTACTCCTGTTTACGGAATGGACAGACCTAAGATGTATGATGAGCTTGATGATAAGGAGAAAAAGAGATTCGATGCAAATATCAGGGCTTCAAACATTGTTCTTCAAGGTCTTCCTAAAGACATCTACAAGCTGATCAATCATAACACTGATGCAAAGGCAGTTTGGGATAATGTTAAGATGCTTCTCTCAGGTTCAGAATTAACTATGGAAGACAGAGAATCCCAACTCTATGACGAATTTGAACACTTCAAGATGAAACCAGATGAGAATGTCTATGAGTACTATGTGAGATTTCATAAGTTAGTGAATGACATGAGGAACATCAGAATGACTATGCCTAACATTCAGCTGAACTCAAAATTTGTGAACAACATGAATCCCGAATGGCACAAGTTTGTCACCGCTGTGAAGCTCACTAAAGGATTGAAGAATACAAACTATGAGCAACTCTATGCCTTCCTCCTTCAGAATGAGAGACATGCTATGTTTGAAAAATTGATTCTCAATCAGTTCAAAACCAACCAGGGAGAGACAAGCTCGTCCAATGACTCAACTGCCTTCTACTCAAACATCGGAATCACAACCAAAGCATCACAAGTCATACCCTTGGGTAATGGTAATCACAAACTCATTCCTGATCCTATGTTCAAACAAGCTGATACTGATGCACACGTGGGTAACTTCATTAATCAACTAGCTCTTCTGATTAGTCAAAACATGAATTCTCTCCCACAAACCAACAACAACCTCAGAATAGCATCTAACCCACACAATCAAGCCACTGTTAAAGATGGAAGGATCGTGGTGCAACCAGTTCAGGAAAGACAGTATGATCAGGGAAGAGGTGGAGCTGGTAGAGGTTATGTTGGCAACCAGAATCGAGGAAGGAATGGTAACCAAGGTCAAGCTAAGCCAATCAAATGTTATAACTGTGGTGGTGAGGGACACATTGCAAGGAACTGCACATCTCCAAAGCGTCCACAAAATGCTGATTACTTCAGAGATAAGATGCTGCTGGTACAAGCTCAGGACAATGGTGCTGCTTTGGATGAAGAGGAATTGCTATTTCTAGCTGAGGGCAATGCCAAGACCTATGATGCAGATGTAGATGAGCAGCCTATTCAGGAGATAGTTCACAATCATCAAAATGCCTTTCAAGTCGCTGATTGTGATGCTTACGACTCTGATGTGGATGATGGACCTACGACACACACAATTTTTATGGCTAGCATTTCTCCAATGGCTTCTCCCAAGGTCTCTTCTTCACCACTAGCTGGCCCATCCCAAGATAAACTCATCTCAGAGGTATTAAAACTATACGATAATGCTGATGTGCAACAGATGCATGACAAAGTACAATCAACTGAAACTATTGAATCAAATGTTGAAAATATGGGTAATATCGATATTATCCCATATGATCAATACGTGAAACAAAGTGAAAGTGAAGGTGTACCAAGTGATGCATCTTCTGCAGTTAACAATAACTATGTTTTTGATGAATACACAGCATGTGCCCCTGATGATTCTGTAATTTCTGAACTAAATGCCTATAAAGACCGTGTTGCTATTTATGAACAACGTGCTAAATTTGAGTTGACCACTCGTGAGCAGGAAATGGATGACCAAGTGCGTACAGTCATTAGAAAAAGTAATTTTAGAGAAGAAGTATTGAAACAAGAATTAAATTCCTTGCAAGAAAAACTTTCTAAAACAGCTAAGCAAAAACAAGAACTTCAAGAAAATGTGAAAATGCTTAAGCAAGAATTTAATGCAAAGGAATCAAAACTCTTGAGAGACTTTTCTAATCTGAAAACTTTGAAAAACAAGCTTGAAAACAAGTTGTACATACAAGGAAACACCATTCAGACTGCTCACATGGTCACTAAACATAGAGTTCTAAGCGATAAGCATAGTGTTCCCATTATAGATAAACCCAACCCTGAGTACGGAAAGATAGCAAAAGTAGCTCAAAGTGTGATCTATGATGGCAATGAGATTCTTAAACCTAGACAGAAACCTAGTTGCGTTGAGTGCACTGAGGAAGATAAGAAATTAGATGAAGTCACTAGGGAAAGGATGAACAAAAAATTAGATGATCCTAAATGCAAAGAAAAAAAAATTATCACTCCCCATGACTACAAAAAGGAAAACTGGATTTCTTTGAACATGTTTAAGCCTCAGACATTGTTGACTCCCGAACAAGTTTTCTGGAAAAAGGATTTAGATAAGCAGAAAGCTGAAAATATTGTTGAAACAAACCCTCCCCTATGGAGAATGCCTAGAGCGACTGTGTATCCTCCTAATACACCAATGCATCTTGTTCCTAGAACAATTGCCACTAAAAGCAAGACCTTAATTAGCCAAGGAAGGCAATATGGTCACCCACACTAGGAAAAGAACGTTCAAAAGAGTTTTAGTTGTTTATCAACTTTATATTGTATAACCGATTAATTCCAGAACGAAAATCACCGTTAACAAGATCCTTGTTCTACGTAACCACATAATCCTCCTATGTGTCAGCGAGATCCGTAAGAGGTATCCCCTCCCAAACAAAGTTGTTATAAAAGTCGAAAGACGAATAGATTTAGGAAAAAGGTCTTTTGAACAAGCCCTCAGTTGTTACAGACTCCGAATTTGTACAAGTTTCTTTAGGTCAAAAGGAAAAACATCAGTACCCCTCACTATTAAAAAAAAAGAAACGTAAATCCTAGTAGATTAAAAAACAAGTAGGAAAGGGATCACTGAAGT